>JAAEAF010003762.1:0-160423 GCA_011037195.1 Triatoma infestans | reverse complement strand
ATTCTACATTTCGCCAATATCCTAGCAGGTATCAGGAACTCCACAATTGTTTTCGTCCAAACATGATCCCGGACAGCCTTTTATATATACTAATTACATATATATACGTACCAATACATACATACAAATTTCTTTTTATTGATATAATCTGATTTTATTGATATTAATTGATTAATTATTGATATTTTATTGATGATATTTTTTTTATAGCGATTGTTCTGTGAATATGAACAATATATTTCTAAAAAAGGAAACTGGAATTTTCAAACTTTATATTCCTACCATGTAGGTGCTATATGTAACCATAGGATCCAGCATGGAGGTTTCTATCAAAATCGGTAAAAAAGAAGTGTAACTTTACTTTACGGATTTTTCAGGATTTGTTTGTGGCGATTTTTTCAATTACGGCTTAAGATTTTCCTTAAACTTGGTATCCACAACACACATTTATATAATAGGCATCTTAAGTTTACTTGTAACATTTTTCCAAGTTACCACTGAATATATCCAAGTTATATTTACTTTCACTGAAATCCGATTACATATTATTTCCCTAGGCCCTTACAAAATTTTTATTGCATATTAGAACAATTAAATAAAAAAAAATTGTTTGACAAAGTTTCAGGTTTGGTATAGTGGTTATGAGTATTGTAATGGGATTCGAATCATTAAGATTCGTGAGGATGCGAAGAATCTAGTTACTCGTTACCTAGACCAAAAGAGGGAGGGAGAATTCATAAATATAGAGCTACAGAAGACAGTTTTCAGGGCAGTCATCGACATCAGTCAAAGAACATCATTCCACTTTCTAATTCTCAACCAGGCTGTCTCTCTCTCTTAATTAATCTTTCGCTATCTTATTCTCACAATCATTCAACACTGTAAAGTCCTTGCTGTTTGTGTTTCGAAAAAAGGACGAATATAGTAGATGTGATAAGGAGAGAAATGGAGAGAATAAAATTAGGAACGATGAGGATGGGAATAAACTAGTAGATGTGCTGAACACTGTACAATAAATGGAAACATAAACTACAAAGACTTTACAATGTTAAAATGATTGTGAGAATGAGGTAGCGAGAGAATAATTAAGAAAGAGACAGACTGATTGAAAATTAGAAAGTGGAATGATGTTCTTTGACTGGTGTCGATGATTGTCCTAATAACTTCTTCTGAAACTCTATATTTAGAACAATCATCGATTACCAGACCCTTCTTATTTTGGCCTAGGTAGCAAGTAACTAGGTTCTTCGGATCCTCCAGAATCTTAACGATTCGGATCCCATTGCAAGTACGGACTTGTAACTGAGAAGTTTTCAGGTTTTGAAAACTTCATTTCATTCTCATTTTGAGAGCCGCTTGGAATTAAATGCTAAATTTATATTTAAAATGGTGGCCAAACAGTGTGACAGATACTTTCCTATTTCTGGAGACATTTGCAGTAGACGAAATATCTATCTTTTCTGTTGAAAATAGGATAAAGAAATCTGTTGTTTACAATTCAGATTTTGTTTGAAAATATTGTTATAAAGTTTGGAAAAGCTTTCTATTATTAGATACTCTGATTTATATAACTTGAAATGAAGTGGAAAATATTGACTATATTTTCCGGTAGCTGATTGGTAATTGGATTGAATGACATTTTTCCTTGAACTTCCAATATATCTGAATTCGGAATATTATCTTTCTCTTTTAAAACAGATTTATTTATCACTTTCCATTTCTCTTTTATCTTTCTTTTTGTTAGTTTATAATTTAGTGACGTCAAATAAAGGAAGTTATAAACTATTTTTCCTTTTGTTACAGGTGAGTACCTGCAATATTTAGGATAAACATTTCATAATGGTACGTATTGGTAAGCATTCTCTCAGTTTTATCAATTTGACAATTGGTTGGTACTACAATTATTACCAAATATCTAAGGAATACATTTTGCTAATTCTGGGATTGCGCTGGAATGCGAGATCTGAGGGTGACTTTTGAGGAAATTAGATCTGGCCGTAACATCATCTCAGTTAAGGATAGTGTTGGTAAGTGTGAAGTTGACATTTCTAAGTAGTTTAGGCTCCGTTCTCTGGAGTAAAATAACCCATGTAATACGGACAGGTTCGTTCTATTTGTAATAGTGGAACGGAATACTCACCATGTTGGATTGAACTGCATAACAGGTGCTTTCGATGAGCAACTGTTGAGTGTGGAGGCCACACAGCTTAGGCATGTACCATCCCAGCTCAAATGGCCATAGAATGAGAAAGTATCCACCTTGTTACATGAGCATAACGTAGCTCCCTACCACAAGCGAGGAGAGCTTCGTTACCTCAACCCCTAGGATTTCTGGAAGGAGAACTAGGGGCATTTCTCCACAAGCACATATAAGGGCTAGCTAGGCTTAATTAGTCTAAATTCAGTACGTAATCCCCAAGAAAACATCACCATTACCAACTACCAGTTCAGTCTGTCATTTCTAGTCCTGCTATAACCTTCTATATGAGTTCTGTATAGTCCATGCTCTGTACGCTGTTTCCTATCTTAGTTAATATAACAGTGCTCAGTCGGCGTGCTTCTCTCTTCTACATTTTTCTCTGTCCAACACCACAACAATTCCACTGCAAATAAAGAACTATTTCGTTAAAAATTATAAGGGGCAACTTAATTTTTCTCCATTTTCCGGTCGCACGCCCCTGATTGTTGGATCTTCACGCGGTCTAAGTTTTCCCTCTCACTGGCTTGTTGCCAACGGTCGAGCTTTTTTGAAATCGTTTTTTTTCTCTTTCATTTCCTCTTTTCTCTCTCCTGACTTTGAGCTGTTCTGCTTAAACCGGGTCCATCAACTCGATTTATGGGTTTTCGGGTAACCAGGCGTAGATATAGAGGGCAATCAGAGGGCGGAGGAGTTGGCTAAGGAGGGATGAATCCTCATTACCGTTTTATGGTCCCAAGCCAGCCGTTTCACGCAGCAATTTTCTGACAAAGAAGTTAAACAGTGGAGAAAAAGGAGATTATTTTGTTAGGCCATATTTTGGAGGACAACACTCTCAAGGGAAGCTTGGAGAGTTGGAGATTAAGATTCTTAAGATATCGTAGTCAGACCGGTACATTGTTAATATAGGTTTGTTAGGAGAAGCTATTCTTCTTTTTTGTGGCGGGATAAGAGCCATATTGGCTTAGGTCCTTGGCCCTCGGGTACCCAACAACAACAATAATTTATAGTTTTTCTCTTTCTCATTTCTATTGGCTCTCTTTAAACACGTTCGTAATAATTGCCAATTTGGGCCAATACTTTGGTGTTCCCAAAATTAACTCTTCATCTAAATTTTAATCGAATTTTCTGTAAGTACTGATTTGTTCGTTTTATTGTGTTGGGTGCAATGAATGAGCTGTTTCAGTTACGTTGTCGTTAAGCTCTTATTCAAACCTATATAAGGACGCTAATGACCGCCTTAATCAATATGCCAAAAAAAAAAAAAATCTCATTTGAAACACTCATACGGCTTTCTCTTATTCCTTTAAATACAATAATTATATAAAAATGACCAATTTTTTTACGCTTCAATTTTACGTATTGATCCTAATATTAATATAGAGGTGGTGGGGGATGTGTACAACTTCTCTATCTGGCAGATAGAGAAGTGATAATTATATTATGGTCAAGTAGAGCGCTCTTAAAACACTGAATCAGGTACATATATTTTTGGAATTAACCCACAATTTCAATTCCAAAACTGAAGATAATCATGAAACCGGAAATGCTATTTTACAGAATAAGTTAAAAAATATACAAATATGTATTGCATTGAATAAACCAATTTATAGATGTAACTTATGGATTGCCGCCGGAAGCAATAAACTTTCAGTATGAATCGATTATCGCTTTGGTACAACTTTATCACTTTATTCTATAAATTATCTTACTGTTATATATGCTAGTAAATAAATGTGTGATAACATATTAAACTATTATAATTGTAATAGTGTGTTTAATTTAAGAATAAGTATTTCTAAATAGTTACTGGTTTTATTATTGTTCAGTTGTTACCTTCTCTTACTGCTATAACTATTGCGACGTTGTTCAATTTCTGAAGTTCTCTTTCCAGCGGAAATGAATGGTTTGAGTCACTTGAGTGTGGACATTTTTTTTTTTGCGAAAGTTCTTTGTGAATGTGTATACATTTGAAACAAAAGATTTCGATCAATTTCCATTCAACATGAAGTGCAGTTTTACTGTACTTTTTTTTTTTAACTTTTTAATGAGGACAATTTATTAATTTCTTTTCCTGTCTGTCCTGATTTTCTTTAAATTTCGTATGCGCACACATTTCGATTATCACTTTCATTTTGAAATATAATTCTACGAAAATTAAGTTGTAGGAGGTTCTGAGGGAATTGCAGCGTCAAGCATTTCTCTACACAACCATTTCAGTACAAAATACACTTCAGTATCCTAAATAGTATTCAGGTGAATTAAATGCAATGCTAGAATTTCATGTTTCAAGTTTTTAAAATTTGAACTCTAACTCCCTCTGGTTATGTAATCCTATACTAGGCAAAGTTCAGATAAGACAATTTCAGGGGTTCTAGGGAATTCAAGATTGAAATATAAAACTGGCCTGGATTTATTAACCTGGTGATCTATATCGCAATTTTGTAATTTAAAATCGATTTTTTTTTTTAATGAGTCTGCATAAGTCTGACTAGTATATTGATCAGGAAGGAGTACTATTTAGTTGTCGATTTAAAATATTTAGAATGCTATTTTGTGACCACCTAAATTATGACTTCATCCTTTTTTATTTACCAGCCATAACCATTGATTATATTGATGAACACCAATGGAAAAAGCCAATAACTTCTCTCTGGACTCCAATTATCATCAAAAATACACCTATATTGATTGTTAGAATTCCGGAGCCCCCAGTGTATGGATAAGAGGCGATACGCTGACAGTTTATCACCTCTTTAATGGGAACTCTCAAATATACGGAGCCGTAGGCTCGGGCGAGTAAGTTCATTTGCCAAAGAGTCTCAGGTTATATACTATCAGCATCCAGGTAGTTAATGGAAGAACACTACCAGTAGTAGATAAGAGTTAATAAGATACTTTTTTTTTCTTCTTTTTTGCTTTAAGTACGCTATGCGCAGCAGATCGACTATTGTCCACAGCGCACTGTGACTCTCACAACATAGTTTAAGAGAGAGAGAGAATGAGAGAAAGAGAGAGAGAGAGAGAAAATAGATGTGTTTTCCTTTTACTTTTTTATTTTGTTATAAAAGTTTCATTTAATAAGATCTTGATCTTGTAATGTTTACGTTATCATTAATTAAATCGTAATCACGATGCCGGCTGGTGGCCATAACTGGAAATGACATCATCAATTTTTCAAATATTATCATAGGTAAATTTCAAAATTTTATTATCTCATTATTTTTTCTTTTCCAAACTGAATACAGCCATTTACCTCAAGAACGGCCCTTTCGATGGTATCTTACTGAATTCTTTGAGAGAAAGAAATATTTAATTTAATGTAAAGTCTGATGAATGGTTGATAATATTGTGTTTTATAAATTATGGCATTGCTTTGATTTTTTAATCTAATTCGGTTCTCCCTCCAGATCGCTATGTATTGCAAGATTTTGGGACATTCCGAAGAAACGGAAAGCACTTAGACCAAGCCTAAGTGTATGGCCCCGAGAAGCGCTCTCATCAATCATGAAACGCCAATAATTGTTAGCATCGAATGAAGGGCAAATTCACCTAGTCGATGTAATGGATTGCTCGCACCATATCTTGCCTGCAACAAAAAATCATTGGCAATGCGCCTAACTGCTATGTCATCCACCGTGTTACATGAGCATAACGTAGCTCCCTACCACAAGCGAGGAGAGCTTCGTTACCTCAACCCCTAGGATTTCTGGAAGGAGAACTAGGGGCATTTCTCCACAAGCACATATAAGGGCTAGCTAGGCTTAATTAGTCTAAATTCAGTACGTAATCCCCAAGAAAACATCACCATTACCAACTACCAGTTCAGTCTGTCATTTCTAGTCCTGCTATAACCTTCTATATGAGTTCTGTATAGTCCATGCTCTGTACGCTGTTTCCTATCTTAGTTAATATAACAGTGCTCAGTCGGCGTGCTTCTCTCTTCTACATTTTTCTCTGTCCAACACCACAACAATTCCACTGCAAATAAAGAACTATTTCGTTAAAAATTATAAGGGGCAACTTAATTTTTCTCCATTTTCCGGTCGCACGCCCCTGATTGTTGGATCTTCACGCGGTCTAAGTTTTCCCTCTCACTGGCTTGTTGCCAACGGTCGAGCTTTTTTGAAATCGTTTTTTTTCTCTTTCATTTCCTCTTTTCTCTCTCCTGACTTTGAGCTGTTCTGCTTAAACCGGGTCCATCAACTCGATTTATGGGTTTTCGGGTAACCAGGCGTAGATATAGAGGGCAATCAGAGGGCGGAGGAGTTGGCTAAGGAGGGATGAATCCTCATTACCGTTTTATGGTCCCAAGCCAGCCGTTTCACGCAGCAATTTTCTGACAAAGAAGTTAAACAGTGGAGAAAAAGGAGATTATTTTGTTAGGCCATATTTTGGAGGACAACACTCTCAAGGGAAGCTTGGAGAGTTGGAGATTAAGATTCTTAAGATATCGTAGTCAGACCGGTACATTGTTAATATAGGTTTGTTAGGAGAAGCTATTCTTCTTTTTTGTGGCGGGATAAGAGCCATATTTAGGTCCTTGGCCCTCGGGCACCCAACAACAAAATAATTTATAATTTTTCTCTTTCTCAATTTCTATTGGCTCTCTTTAAACACGTTCGTAATAATTGCCAATTTGGGCCAATACTTTGGTGTTCCAAAATTAACTCTTCATCTAAATTTTAATCGAATTTTCTGTAAATACTGATTTGTTCGTTTTATTGTGTTGGGTGCAATGAATGAGCTCTTTCAGTTACGTTGTCGTTAAGCTCTTATTCAAACCTATATACTTTGCTACACAGGTGCTATCCTAGAGCCTCTGCTTTTTACTTTTTATAATGGAATATGTCTTTGAAGTATCGAAAAAGTATTTTCTATTCATTGTGGTTCTTAAATTGAAAAGATGATATTTAGGTAGTTACTTATGTCCTGAAAACCAACAAGTGCAATCTCCACCACTTGTATTTTATAAGTGATGATGAGGCCAACTAATTGTAAGCATTCCAAGTGTCAAGAGTATTTTCAATTAGATTCTAATAACTGTAGTAAAAGTGACTCATGTGAATGAAGAAGTAGAAGAAGATCGAGTGGAGAAGAAAAGATAATATAATGAAATTTATATTTGACTAAAGGAATTATCTTGAAAACGCTGGATAAATATCTGCGAAGTAAGGAAAGAATTAACTAGACTAAGCTGACATTATCATCGGGCCGAATAATGGTAATGTTAAACCCAACGGACGGGTGGGATATAGAATGTGACATCATGTGCTCTTCTATAAAGGGAATCCAGATCGTCTCGTTTTGCAAGATAAACAGATAGCTCGTTAGCTTTGAAAGGAGGTTAGAGCCGGCAGGCCTAACCCCTCCTCATACACATACACCACACAATATATGCTTACCAAGCACACGGATAGTCAAACCAGCTCTATACACAGCAAAGTCTTCACACAATTCCTGTGGCACTTAAGGAGAAAGTCCCAAACATTTTTAATACCGCAATTTTTTTTTGCATTTCCATTCATGAGGTATTTTCCAATTTATATTTAATAAGTTTCATAAATATAAATTGTGAAAATTACATATGGAATAACTATTTTCTGATTTTCTTTTTAAGAATTTTCTCGTAAGAGGAATTAAAACAAGCTGACCAGAAACACGGATAAGACTTCCATGTTAAAGCAATTCGTAATTTCCTGGGTGACCATATTCTTCGAGAATCTTAATTTTCCCAGCACATTTATTTTGTCCTAAGGTAATAAAAGTGATACAACCTAATGCAATGGTTGTAAAAAAGCGAAGCTCTATAACTTTGTTTTATATAAGTCCCATTTTTACTTTCACTGCTGCAAGAGGAAGTATTGCGATCGTGTCAAATTTTCGAAATTGATTTTTCACTGGAAATGCAGGTTTTGAGGTCCTCTGAGTTCGAAAGAAATGTTTTTAGAATATTATTTCTGTGTTTATATTTTAAACACAAAATAATAAAAATTATTTTTATTTAAAATATAATAAAATTTAAAAAAATAATAAATATTATTATTATTATTTTTTGCGCATAGACAACAGCGGAAAAGTTCAGCCGACAAGGTGCGGGACCTAAGCCAATATCCCTCCCCCCCACCAAAAGAATGGTCACGCTTCCCTTTTCCTAAAGTACCATTCATTATAGTTTAGATTTCCTCCAGCTAATATTTGCAGTAAGGGAAAGTCCAGTGAGTTCTCATATTAAATTTGTAAAAATTTTATTTTTAATGGCCAGCCTCCTGGCAGTATTCTTTCGTTACAGACAACTCTGTCCATCATCGGACAGTGAGTTGTAGAGGCTCCGAGGAAGAGAAAATCTAAGGCCAGCACTACTGGATTCGAACCCGCGACTTCCGCATAAATAGTCCAGCGCGTTACCACTGAGCTTACTTTCTCTTAGTGCTGGCCTTAGGAAATCTAATGCAGACACACACTCACATACAGACACATACTCTTGCACACATAGATCATTCGCTAAAAACATTTTTTTCGTACTCAGCTGTTCTCAAACCTGTATTTCCGGTGAAAACTTAATTTAGAAAATTTGACACTTTCGCGATACTTACTCTTGTTAGGATTAAGAGAAATTGAAAAATGATGTAGTTTTATGCGGCGAACGAATTTATAGTTTTCTGTGGCCCATTCAATTTTGGGGCAGCCAGTTGATCGTGAAAAGCGAATTCAAATTAGCATTCAGACTAATGGACATACAGGCCATGTTTCCTTCTCTACATATTGGACGCTGTAATTAATACTATACAACAGTATATGTACGCTTCTCATATGTTTAATATATGTAGGATTAATTGATTAATCCCCTATATAATACCGTTATTGGATTATTGTTAAATTAATCTTAAGGTAATATCCTGAAATTATATTCGTTAATGGCTGTGAACTTTGAGAACGCTCTCTCTATAGTGAACACACTGTAAACTCCAGTATGGATATAATAGCTTGTTAAGTCCCTTATTATTAATGTGTTAAAGTTCATGCTCTAAAGAGATTCTCTATTCTCTCTCTCTCTCTACTCTCTCACTCATTCACTTGCATTCGGTGAGTGTGTGTTTAGCTGTGCATTTTGTTGAATTCTTGTTTATTATCAAGGTTTGTCGCTTGTGTTCGCACGATCACCTTTCAATTTATAAACTTTACAATATGTAATATTACTTTTCTTACTTCGGTTCTCATGAAATGATCATCCGGTCTTATCAGAAATTAACATACCTTTATGTTAAACGGTAAATTGTTTTGCTTTAATTTCTATTACTCATATTGCTCCAGTTGGTTGCCTGCACAACTTGTCTTTTGGTCCATTTCAAAAGCAACCAGATTTGTCCATGGATGGCTCGCACAACCTGGAGGAACAGGAGTTTTGATGTTACATTGCCCTTTAACCTAGGGAAGCTGTGTTTTTCCCAACTGTTGAGTCACCATCTTCATATCTGCAGCCCTTATTTGCTGGAGACACTTCCTCGCCATGCCGCAAGGTCGTTCCCGGATAGGTTCACTTTGCAAATATCTTGACTGAGAGTACTTATTCGGTATAAAATCTATTCGCAGTATATTAATGGGAAGTTCTCCTTAATCTTGTTTTATAATTTACCTTGCTTTGAGTCATCTAGTATATAGTACTCCTTGGCACTGGTTGATTTCTTCCTGGAAGTTATTGCTTCATTAAGAATTGTGTTCCAGACTTTTTGTTACATCTTTGCAGGCTTTTGAAGTTCGCTTGCAGATTGACCAACGCTCCGAATTGGCCCTTTCATGATTTTTGTATTTTGAGTAGCTCTTTTTGGGAGCTCTTAGCTCGTAAATTTAGAGACCATTCATTCGATTCGTATAAGTGGGTATGACAGAAATGTTAGTACGCTGAAGGGACATGTCGGCAATACGGATTTCCTAGCGCTGTTGTGGTGGATTTCTTAACATAAGGCTCTTTATTCTTTTCAATCGCTCAAGGCTTCTTTAATCTTCGACCAGTGGATTACAAACAAAAGATATAGGTCTTTCTATTAGTGACATAATATTAACAAGTTTAAAGAAACCCGATAATATCTTCATCGAGAAAATGACATAAAACAAGAAAAAAATCAAGTCCCACACTCGTCAAATGATTTTTGGAGCCAATCTTCAATAGCTGCGCGGACAGCTCCACTGGTTATCCCCAAGATAGACTCTGGACCACACTATTTGCCCCGTTCCTGGCCAGTTGACCAGCTGTCTCATTACCCTAATTCCTGCATGTGCTTTTGGAAACACCATTAATTTTTATTAATATTATACAGGTGTCTATAGAGCCGCATAAAACACTGAAATGACCCTTTAAAGAACATCCCAATGTCATCCCCGCCTTAGGACCCTCTAAAATGCGTTTGTCTACTAACTATATACATTTTGCTTACTGCTACATATTCATATAAATAAAGACCAATCGCTTTTCTTTTTTTAAAAACATTTATTCTAGGAAAGCTTTGAAAGTTTTTTGGGAACTCTGGGAGAATACTGCTACACAAAATAATTACGCTTAAATAGATATTCCCTACAAACGAACATGGAGAACTTATTCACATATAATATATTTATATATATTGCTAAGGCCAACTTTACATTTAGTAAACATTCCAGCTTTGAAGGAAATATGTCTTCATGTGAGTATTCCACACTAGATCTTTTTATTTCTATAACTGCTAGTATGAGGGAGAAGCATTACGATCGTGCCAGATTTTCAGAATTGAGTTTTCACCGGAAATACAGGTTTTGGGGTCCTCTGAATTCGAAAAATATGTTTTTAGCGAATGGTCTTTAGGTCTGTATGTGTGTATGTTAACAGAATATCTCAAAAACGAAAAGTCACAGGAAGGTCAAAGTTTAGGTACTACCATCGCATCAGACAAGAAAATTTCGAGCAAAATCCATCAACCGGAAGTGCGACTTTACTGAATAGAATTTATGTTCAGTTTTTGTGTTTTTCTAAAAAACGACTCTAAAGATTTTCTGTAAACTTCGTGTACTACCCACTCACACTCAATATTTTATCTTAAAAAAATTTCCGGGGAATATTGATTTTTTGGTGGTTCGGGGCGTCTATTTATATCTATCTTCATATGAACCTGATTTAAAAAGCTAGGATCCATGGAACAAGCTCAAGCATCACATTCAAATTATTAAGAACCACATTGGATCAGTTGCTTACAAGATGAATAATTGTTAGTTTAAAGTTGACCAATCATTACTGTACTTTCATTAAAAGCTAATGTGGGCAGCATTTTTAGATATAATTTTCTAATTGTAAGAAATTAAACTGATATAACTTATAAAATAAAAAATAAAAGCTCATAAATTCGTCAGATTTATTTGATTCATTTGATTATTTAGCTAATCTATTTTTTAACATTTTTTAGAGATAAATGGCGGTATGGGATATACTTATAAATGAAAAGTTTAATCCGGGGGGTACGGGGGAAAAAAAAATTGGGAAACACTAGTGTAAAATACCTCATCACTGTATGATTTTACCACCTTTGTAATATGAATACACATTAAAAGCATTGAAGAATTCCAAATTTGAAGAAAATCGGTTTAGCGAAGCTGCGATTTTACAGAATAGGTTTTTGAATGTTTTGAAATTTTCTCGAAAACCGTTTAAACGATTTTCTTTAGACTTGGAATGCTTGCTACATAGATTAGATTTCACCTTCGGGTGGGCTATACCCCGGTACCGCCGCCAACAAAGGCTTAGTTTCCCATCCCCGATTTGCTATTAAGTGAACCTTCCCCTCTTCAAGAGTTTAAGGGCTTTCACCAGTAAGTCTTTTTGCCTACTATCTCCCCAAGTCGCAGTACACCAAAGGTTTCTATCGCAGTTAGGTTATTGCTACGTAATCAAAAAGCAGATGGTGACCGTTTCCTCCTCCTCCTGATACACTCTGCAAAATGGTTCCGAGCGTATTCGCCCCATCTTGTCCAGATGCTTCCTAAACCTACCATGACCCGTAAATAGTCCCGTGACCAGAGAGACCTGGTTCCTACCCAGGCTAAAGATTGCTTTGGTTCTATCTTTACACAGTTTAGGCATCACCGTTTTACTGTGCATGCTCCTGGGCTCACACCTCAGAGCGCCTCATGCCAATCTCCAATAGCTGCACGGACCGCCCCACTGGTTATCCCGAGGATCACAGTATTTGCCCCGTTCCTGGCCAGTTGATCAGCTGTCTGATTAGCCTTAATTCCTGCTTGTTCAGGCACCCATCTCAGCAAGTGCCTTATTGTGCCTGGAGAGTTGCGTCATTGCCTCTCGACATTCCTTGACTAGGGAGGAGGTAGTTCTGTAAGCCCCCAGAGCTTTGAGGGCAGCCTGACTGTCTGAGTAAATGCGTATAGCCTTGTTACTTGGGACTCTACGCAAGTTCTCCTAGGCACCGACCTTTGCTACATAGAAACGTATCACTTTCATTTTAATTATTCCCCTCCCCCAAATATTTAAATTGGTACTGGGGGTCTGTCAGTTAGTTTAAATTTAATGTGACGCTGCGTGGTGTTGGGCAGAGGGCGCCCACGTTGCCCACTCAGGTATATATGTTTAATCACCTTCTTTTGTGGCTATCCGAACTAACGTTTGTAAACATTACAGTTTTAAGGAATCTTTTTTTTTTTTTTAAATTAATTTGTATTAATTGGAGAGAGAAAAAGCTGTGTGCGTATTTCAAATTAGATGTATGTGTGTGTGTGTGTGTGTGTGTGCAAAGTAGTTTCAGAATTGCCAATACATGTAAACAAATCACGCTTATTCATTTTTTATGTATAACTGAATCATCTATATTTAGTTTTTGAGTGAAAAACCAGGAGTGACTTGCATCATGACCAAAAAAAAATGTGGCAGGGGCTGACGTATTTTCTTTACTTAGAATCCTCTTAGTAGATTGAATTGGTCACTAGGATGTGAGTGAACAAGAGACGGTGATAGAAGTAGAGTATACGGTTGGCAGAACATGCAATCCCATTGATACATAATGGCCAGTATTCCTCTTTACAGTATTCACCACTCTACTAACTACATTGAAAATATTTGGTATTGTGTCGTTGTTGGTCATTAGGTTGTCATGGTAGCTGTAATGCTACTACTTCTTCTCTGGCCTATATTATTCTCTGTCTGTCGATCAGTCGGTCTATCTGTGTAGCTCACAAACTAAGATGGAGATATCCTATCAAAAATGATCACAAGCCGGTAACAATACTATTCATGACTTTTCTATTACAATATGTATCAATAATCATCTCATATGTTCTGTATTGTAGTAATACAATACTACCAATCTGATATTGTATATTGCAGACATAAACCAATCATATTTTATGATTATTTTTCTCATTTCTCTGCCAACCAAAGCTACTATTATTTCTATAAATACTACCCCTTCACCTCCATAAACCATCAGTAAATCCCCCTGTTGTTCACTTTCGTAATTTCTTCAATAGTTTCGTTGACACGTTTCTATTGGCATGTCACAATTGAAACCAATAGAATTGAGATGCAGGGATTAGGATTATGTCCCCGATGTGTCAACACTGGTATATTTTCTGATATACCAAGAAGCGGCTTTCGGATCTGTCACCACAGCCAGGATAATCCCAACTTTCTGGAGTGATGCGATAAAACTTGAAGCTCGAACAATAAGTAAATTGTTAGTTTTCTCCCGTTCGTAGCTCTCTTATTATGCTCACCAAGCAGCTCTCTATTATTAGTATTATATATATTCGGATTATATTCTCACTTTTAGAACTATGTTAGGCCATATCGCCTTAAGTTGAATTCTCTGAATTTTATTAATTATTCTCTTATGATAGAAGGCAGTATTGCGATCGAATTAAACTGTTGAAATTGAGTTAATACCGGAAATAGCTTCTTCGAAATCACCTAGCACAGAATAAAAGTTTTTAGCGATTGTTGTAAGTGCAATTTTTAGCAATAGGTGGTTTGAAAGTTTTTATATATTTTAGTATATATATATTTTATATATATATCATCTTTCGTTCAGGTACCATCAGGGAATCAGACACAAAAATTTCCTTCAATCCTTCAATCAAAAAAATGCGACATTACTGATTTTCTTAGATAAATTTCGGGATTTTTTCGAAAACGGCTACTACAATTTTCTATAAATTTTGTTTACTATATACAACGTCCTATTTATCTTTTTCTCTGAAAATATTGATTTAGTAGTTCTGTAGGTGCGGTGATCTGAGGCTCGTTTGAAATATCGTACGGTTGGTTCTATATTTAAGAAATACTAAATTTAAAAAAGTATGTCAACCTGAAATTTACAGATTGGAAGGTATCTTTATGTACTCTCTAGGGAACAGTACTTTGGGAAGGAATAAGATATTCTTTATTTTGTTTTCAAGTTCTTAGTTCAGAACATTTATAATTCGTCTTGTCTTTCTCACCCACTTTTGAGGATATCCACCTCAACAGAACATTCAAAAATTAAAATTCCAAGTATTTGATTTAATAGTGCAAGGCAAGATCTAGTTATGAGAATTTAATTACTCACATCACATCTAGGGCAAAATAGTGGATCAAATGCTTTCACCACATAGATTTTATTCTCCATTGATTGGATTCACTAATTAAAGCTTTGTGAATGAAAAACACTAGAGTATTCAAGTTGAGACGCGTCCGAGGTATGTTATCGCTCAAATGCAATAGACATTTTGAGGATAATTCCCATAAAGGCAAAACCTTGGTTTCCATGGGTGTGATCTCAACTAGAACATCCTAGTATTTTAAATTGAAGACTTAATCTTCGGAAATCACAACATAAGCAATACATTTTCCCAGATTTTGAAGTTTATTTAGAAACATTTACGCTTCCACAGAACACAAAATTCGCCAAAGAAATGCAGGATTCAATTGTTCCATTAGCAATCGCATCAAGAAGCCATTACCGTGCTCCAAGCGCAGGTCAACTACGCATTACACCCACAACAATGTTTGCTTCAATTAAACCAGCCAATCTCTTACCTAGAAGCTGTCTCTAGCTGTAAAGAAATCGATTGTAAGCTGTACCTCTGAAGAGCTTAAAGCCAATCACCAATTTTACTTTGCGGGAGTGTGAGGAAATTCAGAAGCTTTAGAAATAAACAGGATCCTCTAGGTTAAGGATTATGATTTGGGCCAGCCAATAGAAAAAAGAAAGGAACTGAAATCATAATGTCAGTGATATCTAGATAGATAGATTAATGCAGATATTACTGACTTTTTTGTTAGTTTAAATTTTGATAATTGATGGCGAATACTTTTATTTTACTAATGGACTTATTATGTACCAATTTAATAATTAAATTTCGCTATATTGATTTATACTATTGGTTTGCTTTGTTCGCTTTATTTTTATTAAACTTTATTATTTTGAACCAAAAAGTGGAGAAAAACGAAATTCCATATGCTTAATATATTTATTATTAGTTATTAGTTATAGTTAGTTACTGGGCTGTTATGAGTTGGAGGAGCGGGAAGTACCCCCCCAAGTTGAGAGGGTGCTCAACTTGGAGGGAATGCTATAGATAAGCAAGTCTCATCCATGGCACCAGAGGGGGCGCATTAGATCACTAGGTGGTCGCAGTGCGCAAACCGTCAAAAAAAAATTTATTATTTGAATTTATCGAATTTCATAATACTCAGCAACAAGGACCTGATATTTCCTTTTGCCCACCATTATATATACAAAACTGGGAAAAATCTATTGAATTTTTAATAAAAGTAAAGCCACAAATATAAAATATAAATAACCTCACAACAACAATGATATGTAGCTTATATCACAAGAGAGAAACATTTTAATGCAAATATTTGCAAAACAAAGGGTGCTGCCCAAATAGATCGGGTTGCTAGACACACAGCGTAATTAAAAAACACAGAATAATTAAAAAAAAAACAACAACAATAAGCTAACAAAGTACAAGACAACTATTAAATCGATTTGAAATAATCACCCGACTTCACATATTGCAGTTACTAGAATTGTAATTGACAAATATTCCTCAAAATTGGAATTTTTAGTCCATACTTAGTCGGCCTTAGGTAGGTACTTGAATATAATTAGTCCAGCTGTCAATGCCTCAATCACTTTCCAATAATCCTTGAAATATAACATCAGCGATTTCTCAGAATCCCTTAAAAATTCATATTTTCGGAAAAATATTTAAAAAAATAAAAGTGATTGGTTTAGAATCCCTAAAATTCATAAGAATAGTAATTTTAAAGAAAATCAATGTTGCGGTTTTCTAGAAAAATGCAAAAGCTGAAAAAAAAATGCATTAACATCACACTTCCGGATGACGTATTCTAACGTGACGAAACACTTATTACACACACAAACACACACACACACACACACACACACACACACACACACACAGTAAAACACCTACAGAACATTTGCTGAAAACATTTCTTTCGGACCTCAAAATATGTACTTCCTTTTTCAGCATTAAAAGAAACAAATTCCACCAGCAAATTTCCAGTTCACAACCTGTGACCTTGAAAGAACGTATCTCTATGGGAAGTCGACGTGAGATGGTTCCACTCTCTGCGCACCGAGCTGTGACATTATGTTAATAATGTTTTGTTTTTTGCTCTGCCTAGCAAGAGACAACAGCCTACGTCTAAGCATAAAGAAAAGTCAGTGAAACGGAATTCTTTTTGCCAGCTCGGGGCGACCCCCTAAAAATGTATAGTTAATAGTGGGAGAAAATCGTTGGAACCTTTTTTTTTTTTGGAGGAAATTGGGAAGACCAAAAAGAAAAAACATTTAATAGAGTCGCCCGTTTCAGTTGAAGGATTCGGTCAACTGAAAAACCTTCCTGTCTGATCCCCTCTGGTAATATTCGTATCCAATCGGAATATCAAGTTGGATTTTTTGTAATTCTTCGTTTTTTTGTTCACGTTCTGAAAAAAAATGGAAAAATATATAAGCTCTAAAGGAAAAAATATATACGCTCTGTTCTCTAACCTTAAAGACCCCATTAAAACTTATGACCAAACGAATTCTGTTTTCAGCATTCTTTGCACTGCACCAAACTGTTACGCATGTTACGTTGTTGAATCAAAATAACACCTACGAAAGAGAATTAGACAACATGAACTAGATATAGCAAGCAAAAAAATTGACAGTTCAGCCCTCACAAAACATGTACTCACCCTTGCCGATTCCTTTGATGTCCGAAATGCTTCGGGCCTAACCACCTATTCCAACCACCTGAAGTGTTTTCTTTCTGAATCCATCCACATTAACCTCGACTCTAACTCTATCAACTATAAAAAAGGCAAGGAGTCATTACCTCTTCTTACAACAATATTTTCCACTTCCTCAAAAAAGGTCCCCCTCCCTCCCATTAAATTACACATTCACTCCTTACACTTTCCACTCCTTTTCTAGTTTATTTATATTCATTTATTTCTCTTATAATTACTAATTGATGTGTTCCCAACTTGTAAATTTTCCCTTCTCTGTTTTCTTGCAAGCATACCTTACTCCATAGCCAAACAATAACCTCCTGCAACATTTAACTCTTCATTCGTCCTTAACAAGTATCATATCTTTTAAATATTGTTTAATCGTGAAATGTTCTAATTTTTATCATACAATTTTCTGTATTTTTTGTTTATGTAGTTCCTGAGGAAGGACACCAAAAGTGTCCGAAACGTCGAATAAAATTTTAAAAATACAAAGTTTCTTCTTTGGCATCAGCCAACTAATTTTTTGCTTGTTTGATTAACAACAGCCAAACATAGCTATTGTTTATATTGAAAAGCATAAACAATATAAATAATTATAAAATACTATATACCTTCGCAAGAAAATATTATTATTCGATCCATTTCTTATTAGAAAAGCTTATTTAACCTTAATTGTGACTATTTTATGACAGAAAAAAGAAGAAAAAAAATTTCTGCGATTATTTTATCAATTTAAACGAAAATTGTGACAGGATTTCCATACTTCCTCAAACTGCCATAAGAGGAAGTACGTGTTCAATTGAAGGGGGGGGGGGGCAAAATGTAGTTGCACTACAAATTATAAACTACTTTCATTAGATAACGTCAGGCTACAATTAACCACTATAACAGTGTATTCGTAGTTGATTTTGAGGTTTTATTATTTTTTGTTTTTTTAACTGAAGTAGTTTGTTTTCTAAAAGTAAACTATAAATTTCCTATGTAGTTATAGTTGTAATTAATTAGTTATAAAACTGACAACAATAACTCCTAGTGACGTGTGTTTACTGTATTCTGCTTTACTTATTTATTTCCTACTTATTTCTTAATTTTCACTTTCAAACGTGATCTGATTCAATTTGGCAAAAAATATGTAACGATTTAAGCCACGTCAATTGAAGACTAACAACAATAAGTATGTATGATCTTTTAGGCTTCTTTGGGCATTCTCATGAAAAATACTTAGGTACGTTTCCGGTTCGAAACCATGTCAGAGGGTTGATATAAATTGACGTTTCGCCAATATTATAATGAGCTTCTTCCGGTTCTTGTCGCCTGTGATCAGTACTCTTATTTATTATTGATTAACAACAAAGTAGTTAACTGCTGTCCAAGTCTGACTTCACTTATTTAATAAAACTGTATCTTGTGTTTTTCTTGGTAGAACTTCTTTTAATTTTTTTCCGATTTTTTCTTTCGAAGCGGCTAGGTCGATTTTCGTTAATCTACGAATAATAATTGCATGAGACCACGAGGAGCGGTCAATAGAAATACAGTGTTTTAAAACTATCCGAAGTTTCGACAAATCTATTGTCTTCTTCAGGGGTAAAAATAAAAAACGGTTAATTATGTAACCATAATTTTCATGGTAAAAACACACTAAACAAACTTGAAATAAAGAGTTAAATATGTAATTAACTACATTATCCACCCCCCCCCCAATGACTACATATAATGATTACGCACATGTATGCGATACCATTTTTCCAGAAAATTTTGGCATGTTTTGGTGGAAGCTGCAATTTAACCTTCCCTCAACTAACTTCCTAGTATTGTATATGGTTTCAGAAAATGTATAATAATTTCTTCCTGACAAAACCTACAGAGGCTGCCTATTAAGTCTACGAGTAAGGAGGCCTACAGTCATTCTTATGTCCGCACAGTTGGGGTAGCCCTGCAGTAATCCTGCGAGTAGTACTAATCAACTTTTTAACTGCCGTTGGCCTGGGATTTTTACTCCGTCCACTTGCGTTCTTAATCCAGGCATCTAATATATTTAATTCTTATCTTTCAAATACGCTGAAGCCGCATAGATTACTTCCAGAATTCTCCAGAACTTTGAACTTTGGCGCTTTAATTATCAAGAGTAACAAGGCTTGACAACCATGCAGTCAAATATTATCACTGCATTACAACTTTTTCCTGTTTTCTTTGATTGAAATTTTGGAATTTAACAGTTTGAAATTTAGCTAATAGATTGAGCTTAGTTCGTTCTGGCCTGCCTGCTTGATATCGTTGTAGTATTATTTTTCCAGTCAAACAACCCTCCTCTCTCATTAAATGAAAAGAAAATACTTTTAAAAAAAGCTTTATATAAAATTTATTTAGCTATTAAATGAAATGTAAGTGTGCTATATAAAGTTGGTAATATGACAGTATAGCTACTACTTCATATTTAAGAGATACTTTTATGGAAAGTGATGGTATTTTGGTATAAAGAACGACTATGAGTGAAATAATGGCAGTACGGCCATATGTAGCCCCTCACTATATTCAGTCCAAGTAGGTGTGTTGCTCTATAGTATACACTAGAAGAAGGCAGGCACATTCCGCATTCTTCTCTACTTCATTCTCTTCCATCAAATCTTTTACCTATATTTTTTGTCCTTTCTCGTACTTTCTTAAAAGGGAAGTGTTTCGAGCGTCTAAATTTGCAAAATTGAGTTCTCAACGAAAATACATGTTTTGAGGTTCTCTGAGTGAAAAAAATGTTTCTAGCGATTGATCTGTCTGTATGCATTAGAACAAAATATGTATATCAAAAACGAAAACTCGTAGGAAGCTCAAACTTAAAATTCCGTTTAGGTAATAGATACGCCCTATCCGACACTAAGGTTTCGGACAAAATCTAGATGTGCGACTAAACTGAATGTTTTTTTTTCAGTTTTGTGCGATTTTCTTAATGTCGGCTCCAACGATTTTCCTTACACTTCAATTTTTTTTCCAAACAAAAAAAGAAATTTAGAATTTTAGCCAGTTCCGCGAAATATTTGTGTCGTGAAAAAAGTAGTACCTATAATTTAGGAATATCAAATTTAGCAGTTATACGCGGGACTCGAATTGGGGATCTTCCACTTACAAGTCTATGCTTACACCACTCCGTCAACACCCGCCCGGTTTTGTGACGTTAAATTTCAAATGTTATGTAGGGTTGGTATAATATTATTGGCGCTCTCTTCTGAACTAAAATGCAATCACTTGTACTACCTCCCTGAGTAGATACTTGTCCTCCAAACATCTCTATATTGATGTAAGGACAAATGAATGAAATTTTTAGTTTAAAGAAAAATTTTCACTTTATGGATAATTTGATTGGCAGCAGTTTGAGAATTTTGCCATTTATAAGTGATACTTCACTGAGAAAAAGCAGTGTGAATGTTTCACATCAGATTTGTTTTTCTTTAGGTCATTTAGCTGTGAACCCACTGTAAATATCTTTTATAAATAGTTTCCATTCAGCAATAAAATCTGTAGTTTGTGTACCTATATTCTGGTGCAAGTTATTAAAAGATATTTATTTATAATGTCTAGGCACTAAGAATAATGAATAAAACGTCCGGTACAAATATTGATTTATCTTTTATACTAACCGGTCATTACGAATAGCGCTTATGAATGGAATAAGTGGAATGAACCATCAAGATAATACAGAGTAGGCTACTACTCTGCTCTAATAGCAGCTACATTATTAGAGGGAGGTAAGTGTAATAGAAATATTAGGTACATTTTCTTTTAAAATATCACCACCACCACCCCCCCCCCCATAAAGCTGGTGATAACATTCTTCTTATCCGAACTACAACAAAGGTGTAAGTGATACTATTCACTGCACATCTAAAAACGTACGTTTTAAACAATACCGGCGCACGACATGATTAAACAACAAGCTCAAATCCATGGATTTCCCATTTCAGTCTTTAACTTTAATTCTATAAATAGTTATCAAGAAGTCTAAATCAAGGATCTTCGACAACCGTGACGATATCTCAATTTCCACTCTTTTCTTATACTCAACTTGCTAAATAAAACAGCAGAGAGTAACAAGTATAAATAGTACGTCTCTTTCTTTCTATCCAAACATCGCATCACAATTCTCACTATTACATAAGTCCTAAGGGAAACTCTTATTAATGCAATAAGGCTGAGAACATGATATCAGAAAGAAGAGAATACTAAGAGAAATGTGTTATCGGAGATACAAGTTACAAGGAAAGCTTGAATTTTTAAAGATTTGCCAATGATTGGATTCCAGTGCTGGAAAAGTGAGCTCAGTGTGTAAATAATAAAACGATCCAATAAAAACTAATAAAATAAATGATCTAAAGTCAGTTAAAAGTTTACAGTCATTAAATTCATTTAATGACTTTCTCCAGCTGATTAGATGCATATTAAACACTCGAGGAAACTGATGTTAATTTTCCAATATGTAAGGAAAAACTATTAAAAGTTAAGTGTTTACGAATACAGTGAACACTCGCTTAACATACATACAAAATACAGACACACACACATACACACACACACTTCAGTTTGGATGGAGAAGATGAGTTTTAGTTTCACTTCCTATTGGAGTGTCGGGTTGCCTGAAACTAACGGTGGGGGGGGGGGTTAGATTACATCCTGACAGGACCGGAGTATCCACTCTTCTCGTCTGTATATCACACCTCCGTACTCTCGCTACTAGAGGGCTCTCTTGGCGCTTGGCCAAAGCAACATATGATTCTTCACACAAGCATTCACCACGCGCACACACAACTACCATTTCCAAATAGTATACTCTTACTTTCCACTTTTCTACGGGAATAGTATTCCAAATAAAAGTGGTATTTATTATTTACATTTTGTTCAATATATTTTATCTCCTTCCTTTAATACATTCATTACTTACATTAAGTATATGTTATTACATCTTGTTTATTTATTTCTGTGCTTCTTTATATATAAGTTAATGCTTTAATGAGATTCCTTTGTTTATTAATTCGATTTTAAGAATATTAAAAAGGTGTAATAAATAATCTTTTTAAGTCAAACTAACGTTTTTACGTCTTTTATGAGCGATTAGGCTTATTTATTGCAAACTTGGACACAGCCAAATTTATGTTTTATGTGCATCTTTATTTGCTCTACTAATAAAAATGACCTTATGAGAGTCTACGAAACATTTCCAAAATACATTACTTTCACTTTATGGGGTTATCTATTAGATGTATTGCAATGTCAGCATGCGCATCAGTATTTCAAATTTCATTTTTCACCAAAATGAATGTTTTGAGCTTCACTAAGTTAGGAAGAAATAATTTATAGTAGCGATGAAAACGTAAAATCGCAAAAAGTTGGTTATGGAGGTTCTAACGAGACTGATATATATTCCAGATAGCCCCCTTCCCCACAGAAACTGACTCTAAGACCGTGCGAAATCGCTTTAATATATCTTTCCTTTTTCAGTTTTTGCATTTTTCACCCAAAAATATTAATGGTTATCTCTAAACTTTGTTCTAACTTTCTATGTACACTATATAAATAGAAGTCTGTTATTTTCAGTAGTAAAGAATTTCCGAAGAAATTGATTTTTTTGAATCTTTGCCAAACTTTGCTCCAAAAGAAAGCCTTTACCTACAACTGTAACATATGTATGAAATTTTTGAAATTGAGTCTTCATGTTTTGTGTTTTCCTAATCTTCGGAAAATTTGTGCGAGTGTTCGTGTACGTGAACAAAATAACTCAAAAACGAAACAACACAGAACCCAAATCGATTAAGTAAGTATCTTTTAGGGATCGGTCAGTTCCGTCAACCTGAAATGCGATTTAACGATTTTCTTTACTTGAATTACAAATTGCAGCATGAACAAAACCTATCACTTTTATGTATAACCTATTAATGGAAAAGCTGATTGTTTTATGTTTTGAGAGATCTGAGACAGTCGTTTCCTGTATTTAAGGCTTTTTCAATCTTCAATGCATTTTCTTGAAAATGGCTCTAACAATTTTCTCCTTTATATTCTATTAAAACAGTCTTGTAACCTCTTTAACTGTGTCTTGTATTAAAGGCATTCTTAGGGGCAAACCTCACACGTTACTCCTTTTGTAGCCTTGTTTTGCTAACTGGTCTGCACTCACATTCTTCTCGATGCCTCAGTATATCCTTTTTGTATTAGTTCCCCAAAGGTACACTTCTCAAGCATTGCCGTGTAGTGGAAGAACGAAATGGAAAAATAATAGTTTTGGAAAATAGTTCAGAAAAATAATTTTGTGAAAATTAGCTAGTTCAAATAGTGTATTTTAGTGATGGAAATAGAGCCAGGTACTACAATCTAGGTCAATGCAAACCAAGAGACAAAGAGTCTAAAACAGACATTCAAGCAGAACCTTGTTTTTCGCTCTCTTAGAATCAGTGGCAGTTTAAGTTATAACATAAGAGTTTATTCCAATTAATTTCAGTAAAAATAAGCATATTGCTGGGTTATTGAATAGCATTTAAATAACTTTAAAGAATATATTTAATGTAATCTACCAGGTTTTCTTAATATTTCTTATTACTTCTCTCTCTCTTAAAACTTACAAACACAAGCCCTTTTACTAAACGCTCGTGCTGCACCAACTACTACTACAAACACACAACAACACAACACACCAATACATTTCAGCCGCATGTTTATCAGGGCTTGATAGTAGACTGAGAATCGATTAGGTTCGCAACACATCTTTTTCAACCGTAACTTTTCAAGAAATTGTCTGCTTTAGCGAAAGCCAGCACGTCAGCATCAAAATTTGATGGGTTGGCACCCGCAGCTATGCTTCTTGGAAATCGTTGGAATAAACACCGGATCAAGGTTTATGTTGATGTGCATTCGCAGATCCATCTGTTTACACTCTCTGCCAAACTTCCTTTGCAATAGTGGCCATCCCTAATTCAGCTCTAATCGCTACACTTTTACTATATATTGGGCCGATATTCAAAAAGAAATTCTGCATCTGCGAGGACATCAACCTATGGGACATCTATGGAAACTGGTTTGTACCAAGAGATTTTATGTTGAGAAGTCAGCCTCGATTTTTAACCATCATATTTTTTCTTTCCTGTACAGGTATGAGGGGTTTCCAGTGATTGAAGTTCCTAATGTTTCCTTCATTTTCAAGGTAGGACTCACTGTTCTCTGCGGTAAGAGTTCTAGTGGTTTGTATCTCCTTTTTTACAATAGGAGCTGATTTCGGGCCTTTGTACTCTATCTCAATACATGGGATGACTTTTCATGGATAAAGTAAACAGGTGAACGGTGGTTTTCTCTGCGTTCACCAACATTTGGTTTACGTCACACCATATAAAAAGTTATTGCATTGCTTGTTGAGGATATCATTCAAAGCACAACGTAGCTGCCTACTGTTGTAGATAGATTAACAGAACATCTGGAAATAGGTGACAGTTAATACCAGGATGACGAGTTAGGTCATCCTGAAAAACAATTTCAATTGACTTGTCGATTAATATTTTCCTTTCACATTGTCAAGTATCATAGTGTCACATTGCCAGTGAATTGCCAGATAGCTTTCGTCGGCATCCTTCTTTATCTTTGAAGACAGCTTATCCCACAGACATTTCCTTTTCCGGAAGCCTGCCTGATATTCGGTTCTCTACGAAAGAGTCAACCATTTTTTTTACCAATATATAGCAGTTTGTCACCATTTTTTCTACTAATATACAGAACGAATTTGTCAGAGATATCTATAAGCAGATGTGATGGCTTCGCTGGTTTAAGGTCAGTTACTCTTTCCTCTTTTCCCCACTTATCAGAAATGGAGATAACTTATACTTTGGCCAAGTCCAATTATAAGTTTACAAATTCCTACAATATCTTTGGAATAGAGACATTTTCCGTGGTAGCCTGCTTCATTTTGTGATCATCGACCGGTTTCAGGCGTTCGCCCATCTTCAGGATGCGTCTGTCAGACAGTATGATAACACAGACTTGCACAGAGCAAATTCAGTTTTAACACTCACTCACTTTATACACACAGTTTCACATTCTCCAGTTTATACACTCACTCATTCAGTTTATAACAGAGTGTATAAACTGAATTTGCTCTGTGCAAGTCTGTGTTATCACACTGACAAACGCATTCTGAAGATGGGCGTACGCCCGAAACTGGTCGGTGACCACAAAATGAAGCAGGCTACCTCGGAAAATGTATCTGATGCTTTCCAGCTCTGCGGAACCAACCACCACAACAAATATCTTTGGGATACCACGTACCATACAACATATAGTTAAATACCGTATTCATTGTGATATCGAAAAGAAATTCGAATTAGAACTCTCAGCGATAGTTTTATACAATAAATCTATGATTTTCATAGAAATAGTTGCTTAAAAATAAAATCTAGTTTCAGGTTCTAAACTTGTATGTGGATTTAGCATTCAAGTCAATACTACCCTGAAGAATCCTATTACAATATTGGCATAACGTCGGTTTATAACTGTTAACCACAGACGCGTTCTCAACCCGAAAACCTATGTGTTTTGCATGTCGTTGCGAAGATCCACGCTTGCAATAAAACAGTAAATGATTAAGTTTAAATCACATAGTGTAGAATGGGCTGGTTGTTATCATAATAAGAGGATACGCCCTACAGGTAGTTAAATATGTGGTATATTTGTTTGTGTGTAAACTACTATGGTGTGATATACATAAATCTACACAGTAAAAAAAGTTGAAAACAACTTAACTGGAACACAGTATTTTTTTAAAAATTCATTACAACATTAGCATCTCAAACGAATTTAGAATATAATTAAACTTTTAATGACATTCCCCGAGAATATAATAAATAAAAACAAACAACTTCTACCTTCATACCTTAATAATAATAAAGTTTAATTAATTTTAATTTAAAAAGAAAAATGATTGTTAAATAATGTAATAAAATGGAATTAATAGCCCAGCTCATTAAATATTTAATAAAATCCAGCTGTATTTTAAAAGTTTTATTTTTTCTTTTGTTTTATATTTATTATCACTGTATTTAATATATTTTTTCTCATTTTTTTTTTTTTGTAATTGGACATATGTTTCCTATTTAATAAATGATAATAAAATATTTCAAGTTTTCTTACTCTGCACCTTTTTAACATAAACTTACACAAAGTTAGCCGAGTCTTTTTTACTTTATTGATGTTAGCATCAATTTTAGAGCTAACTTCCAAAATAGGTGATATCCTTGAAATACATTTTATCCCTTAGAATTTTATTTTGTTTACTTCTTCTTGAAATTGAGCTTGGTCTGAGATTCCAAAAGACGCTCGTTGTCTAATGTTTCAAAATGTTCATTTAAACTATTTCTTCAAGACACTTGATTTTAGGAGCGTATTAGAGTATCTGGAATAAGTGGTTTTCTTCTAAGTGCCACATCAGTATTACTAAATGGCTTATATGAGTATATAATTTTTTAGTTACATTAAACCTGTTTTCAAAAAAATTACACATTTTTTCATCCATATTAAATCTATACGAAATTTCAACGAAACCTTTATGTTGTGTTGATGGAATCGCTTGAAAATTCTGCAATTTTTCATTTAGAAAGGTTAGATTTTGATCGAAAAAATAATCTGATGTGAAACACTCAAACAATTGACTCTCTTTGGCGATACTTTTTGTCACTTGTGGCACTTTTTTGTTTCATACTGAAGTACCCCTCCAGGATGAGCATTTATTTAAGCTACATGTTCCATCAGTGATATTTCATGTCATATAAGATTACATTAAATTTAACATATAAATTTGAACAGTAATGGGTTTTATGGTAAACAGGTGTAGAAAGAAGAAAGAAAAGGAAAATAATAATATACAAACAAGTTCAAAAACAAAAATAAAATAACAATATAAAAATATAAATCAAAAAGAAATGAAGAAATGTCCTATTTATTCTGTAAATCCTAAGTCTGTAAAATCGATTGTCTCAGCGAATGACGAGTGAGTTTAATGAGCTTATGAGTAACAAGATCCCTTTTAGAAGGCGGCCAAAGTCCACCTGAAATCAATATGCGTTTAATTAATTTTAATCAGTGTTTAAGCAATTTACAACCAAAAATTAGGTGATCGTAAGTTTTTCCAGTTTTATTATCACAATTGCATGTATTGCTGCTCGTTAGTTTCAATCTGTGTAGATACTGTTTAAAGGTTACAAACTTAATAGTAATGCTTCAATATATACAGCTGACTTTAAAGTGCTTATCTAATATTCTATCATAAGGTTTGCGGCACTCCAATGTCTTAACCGATAGTAAAAGCGTACTCCAAATGCTTAAAAACCCGTCCTTCCTTGTTCTAGACTCCTTAAATCTGGTCTACAAATTACTTACTAATGGTAAATCAGTATTTCTGTTATGGGTAAGAGGTCATTGTGGATTGGCAGGGAATGAGAAGGCTGATGCCGGAGTGGCAGCTCGTTCCGAATTACCACCGTTCGATCTTCTTGCACCCTCAGACGCAATGATTCACTACAAGAAAATTTGTTACATTAAGTGGGAAGAGAACTACACTAATTGTGCGAAAGGCAAATTCTACTCCTCCATTCCAATCCTCCATCCCTATAAGCCATGGTACGACAAGTATTTAGAAAATGGAACTTTTTATAGCACCACATGCAGACTGAAATTTAATCACAATCATTCTCCACAACACTTGTCCCGTATCGAAATACAAATTAATTCTATTTGCGATATTGCATCTATAGCCGATTCAAACCATTTGATCTTGGCCCAACAAGTAGAGATGTGTAATGTAAGGGTGTGATGATGTGTATTTGTAGTAGCACAAGCGGTGTGGTAGTAAAAGGCTTGTAAGTACGTAAGTTTAGGAGAGAATGAAGTATTAGTAATAAACAAGAAATCACACTGTTTTTTAAAAGGATATATTCTCTAAGAGAAATTAAGTTACTTTGAATATCACAATAGCTTATAATAATTTCTTATAACGTAATACTGGTATAGCTCTGATGTTTCCACCTTGATTTTTAGAACAAGTCTGTCTTGCAAAGAATCTCTTCTCTTTGTTCCTTCAATTCCTCCCCTGTGAGGAGAAGGGGTAGTACAATGCCAGTAACTGGACTTCTTCTACCTGGCTTGCCCTTTTGCAAGGGTATGTCACATATTTTGATAATTTTGATTTATTTATAAATTAATATATTTTATTGTTTTGCATACATCACAGATGGTAGAGACCAACTATGGTAAGCAATACACAAGACAAACTGTCCTCTACCAGCTAACTTACTTACTATACTGACACTTCCACTTCACACTGGCATCTACTTATACATATACAAATACATTAGAACCAACAAGATTACAGTTTAATACATATCAAAATTTCCACCGATGCTTCACCACGTTATTTTATTATATTTTTTAATGATATTACCTGCCTTATAAAATCATATAATTCAAAATATTGGCTAATTTGCTCAGTATATTAAGGCCATTAAAAAAACAAAATACCTTTAGGATAGGAGAGGGAGTGTACGTTGAGAGCCTTGAGAATGAAATCAAGAGAGAGTATTTTTTAAAAATTAAAAAAAAACTGTTAAAAGTTGGGAGAGATAAGAATAATGTTTGTAGTGAGGTGAGGCAATTTCAAATTTGGAAAATCAAATTAATGGCGACTGAATTTTTTTAGGGATAGAAATTTCCTAATTTATATTTTCCTGTGAAACGGTGGTGATCAGGATAAGTTACGATCGCTTATCGCCGATCTTACTTCCATCAGTAAATATCTGAATGGAATCAGTAGATAAGTAATCTGTATAATCAACGATAACTGGTTATTTTGTTTGGATAAATCCATTTCGAATGTTGAACTATTTCTACCATCGGAAGGATGTCTGAAGTTTTTTCCTTTTTCAGTTTCATGAATTTAGTGTGTATTTCTTCAGCCGTTACCCTAGCATAATATTGCAAGGATACATATTGCATCGAATGAAATTGTTCTATATCCTCGAACAATTTTCAGTCATTTTCAATCTTTGTACAGATTCCACATTTTTAAGAGTCCTTTACTTTTTTAATGCTTCATACGAAATTTTAATAACATAGAAGGTAGTATTGCTCCTCTGTAAATGATCGAAATAATCTCATTTTTGCCCCATTTCATTTTTGCTGAAGCTAAAAGAGCTTGGATTAATTTTAACAATTTCTTATGTAAATTAGAAATGTGAGGGACCCAGTTAGTGAATTCCAAAACAAAATATCAAGTTTGAATTTGCTGTGATTTTTCATTCTAAAGTTATTCAGAGACCCCATACATATATAAAAGAGATTGGCTAAAAAAGTATTTTTATATTCAGGACATCATAACATTTTTCCAATGAGAAATACATTTCAAATATTCGATATGATCGCAAATTCACAGTATGAAAAAATAAAATGAAAAAATCCTTAAGTTTAGCTTTTATTTTCTAGATATATAAATAATATTTGTGAGAGAAAAATAATGCAGCTAGCAAAGAAAGTAATGACTTTTGGGATAAAAAGGCGAAAAACCTAATAAAAACCCAGAGATAATATGATGATTATTCTATAGATGACGTCATAGTAGACAGAGATGGAAAAAATGAGTAGACGAAATAAGTAAAGATTTTCCTTTCTGGGAATCAGACAATTCTTCTTCTGCTATCTTTTTATATAGGATAGTAATAATAAAAAAAATCCGACAGATATCATCACGTTGATGAATAGGAGCAAAAGTTGGAATAAAGAGGAATAGAAAAAAAAGGGGAGATTGAAACGATTTAGAGAGAAAAAGTGGGTTAAAACGTGATTTCCTTGGTGATAAAGAGCTTCTGTGCAAAGGATAAAGAGTCGCATGAAAATGATGAAAAGAAAATTGAAAGAGGTCGTTGTTAGAAGTAATATAAAATGTAAACTTACATAATAGCTCTTACATAAAATATAGAACTAGCTGTGAGTTAGAAATGATGTAATAGTTTTCCCATTTAGATGGAAAAACAATTGAAATCTGCACTGCTATTTCAATTGTAAACTTACAATTGATAAGTTTTCTTTCAATCATTTTGAATCATCACGAATACTATGTAGTTGCTAAAGGATCTTGTAGTATATTATTGAAATATCTTTGTAGGCAGACATTACTTACCACCAAAATTTCTGCTCGAATTCTTCCTAAAATCAAATTTTTTATGAAGAAATTTAAAAAAAAAGTGAGAATTTTGGCTAATAGTAAATATAGCTGTGATGGAAGCCTAGGCTATAAATAAAAGAGCCTCGGTAGCCTGGTTCGAGGCGAGCAGCTTGTTTGCAGAAATTGAGGGTATTATGTTAGCCATCTAAGGTTAGGTGATCCCAACCTGATATTACCCTAACAAGAATCCATAGGAAATCTCTCCATCCAAGATGAATTATATTATACCGGTTGTGCGGCAATTCTCCAGATACCATAATACAACATGCCCAGTTATGATGTCAGAATTCTACTCGACCTCGACCAGCGTAATTATTTAACTGGAGCAACTGAGTTGAGAAAATATTATAAAACTCGCCAAATAACTAGGTCTTTTGGAAGGTATTCCCTTTGGTGGATTATACTCCTGTAGTAGAGAGTAACCGGTTAAAAATTTACTGCGACTGTACTAAATTAACCGACCAAAAAGTACAGCACATAAACCCTGATATTGTTTGGCATAAGAAGGCCGACACAGTAGCGCCATGATAGTTGATAGAGGTAGTTGTACATAAAGTCCTCTTGGAAGAAGTAGGCATTAGTTTATATACATATTAAACAAAAAAGTTTTTTGATCTAGGTCTCTTTGCGTCAGCCGCTGTACCATAAATGGCAATAATACATTTTTCACTGATGCAAGCTAATCTCCATTGTTTATTTTCCGTCATAGGCAGTTTACTGAGCAGGCGCTAATATTACCCACGTTTACCTATCCAAAAAACAAAAGTTCATTTATCTGCAGAATCTTTTTATTTTTCTGTTTTTGTGTTCGGTACTTTTTCCAATTTGGTTTGGTAGCCAGTTTCAAAAGGATTAATTTTCATTAACTGGATTTTATTGATGAAAATTTTGATCGATCAAGGGATAACAATGACTTCACTAGTGAGAGAAGGGTGGGTGAATACGCAATGCTAAACAGTATCTGTGACTGTCACAATCATAGCGGGCTTGTTTTTAATTCTTCCCGGTTTGGAATCTTTATCCATCATCAGAGTTAAAATGTTTGCACAATCTAGCTGTAAGGAGTTCCGATCGGAATGGATGTAGATAATCTGAAACCTGGAAAAAAAAGCAATTTGAGATGTTGATAAATTTCAGATATACTGTCTAATTATAACGGTTCTTAGATTATTCAAGTAATCTTACATGAGACTTCAGCAAGTAGTGCTGGAAAACATCAGAGATATTTTGTCCATATAGCCTTCTCCAGTTTGTTGTCACTGAGCAGTTTTTGTTTGTTACCAATCTCTTGGATTTCCCGATAGACACTGTAATAATATCGAAGACTGTGCAAGACAAAAATCATTTTACACACTTCCAAAATCACTGAGAGTGTTTAAACTGATTTTGCGAACGAGAGAATAATGGGAGGGCTCTACAAACAAGTTGATGACCATAAAATGAAACTGGCTATCATGGAAAATAAATCTCTGTTTCCCAACCATTACAGTGTACAATTCTAGGACTGGCATATTTGTACAATCTGTGGTATCACACGGTTTATCGCGACATCCTGAAGATAGGCAAACCCCGAAAGACCTAAATGTCACTGACTTTCAAATTGTTAAATTCCTGCCTTCTGTGTGCCCGATTGATATATGTCAGTGGACATCCCCAGGAATTTTCTTAAAATAAGTTTTCATTCTTTTTAAAATATTTCATGTAATAAATGGACATATCCATGGCATTAACACATACAAGCGCAGGAAGAAGAAACAAAAGAAAAGTAGCTCATGGAACAGGGAGAAGTGGTGGGTGACTAAAAGTAAATAATCGATCCCAAGCGTGGATAATTCAGGGTAATTCTTTATGTGGCCAAAGGTAGTATACAGTGATGGTTGTCCGGCCGTGGGTAAATGGTTTTGGAAGAGAAATGTTGGCGGGAACAAATCAGTTCCGGCGGTAACACATCGCTCAACGTCAGTGGCTAGCTAATAACCCGTGCTAGGATCATAGACCAAGACTGTGGTTGTTGTGAGGCTATTCACCACCACCCCTACCACCTCTAAATAGTATCTTGAAGTAACTAGCAGTTGTATCAACTGTTTGCTTGCAGTTTTATATATATATATATATTTATGTACAATGTACATGTATATATATAATGTTAAAAAACAAAACAAAGTAGGTCCGATTTAAGTTTTTTTTAGCTATTTCTGTTATAAGCTTGTTCTTTTTCATAATTTTTCTCAGACTAAGCTCCTCACTATAATGTTTACTACTAGAAAAAGAAATATTAATTTTATAGCTACTAGCGGTAGATGGTGATTATACCTATATCGAAAATGGTTTTCGTTTTTATTTTGGACCATTTCTCTCCATGTTTGTGTGTAAAGCACTTCTGATTCGACATGGGAATTGTTCAGGTGATTGTGAAATATGTGGAATTTCCTGAAGCTCGGTAGGAGGGAGAGATGATTTGTCTACTCTCTTCTCTTATTATTTCAAATCTACGCACAGACACACACACACAAATTGTGCCCTGCATATCTGTCTCTGAGAAAGTTGTCGTAATATATGTGTATGTGCGCAGTTGCGAGATAAACGAGCTAGGTTCATGCTATAGTTTCTCACTTTACCTACTATACTCTAGTCGTTATGATCTTTTATTTTTATTTTTCTTTCTTTTCCGCTAAATTATTATATCTGGAAAATTAATTACCAAATTTTCATCTTTCAAATTTTTCACTAAACTTAGATTATTGCAAAACTTTGAATGCAATTTAAATATTTGTATGTTTACGAGAAACCACACAATTTTTTAAAACTGGCACATAACGGGAAATTTAGTAATCGCAGCTACTCCATAGATTTATTTTTGAAAAATAAATTTTTCTGAGGGAAAGTATGAATTAACGGTGATAGACCTCCATGTCTATAGTAGTATTTAAATTAGAAATTTAACGAAAATCGTTGCAAACGTTGTTTTTGGGAAGTCTCAGACAATCGAAAATTCCATTCACCAAAGTTTCTGCCAGAATTTATGATTCTGCGGTTTTTAGTTTGTTTTATAATGCTACCTCTTCCCAACACTTAAAAAGTACACTTGCCTATATATATATATATATATATATATATATACGCGTGCACACGTAATCACAGAAAAATATTTAGAAATCACTTTTTAATGTTCAGAGGATTTCAAATTATGTAAAAAGTAAAATATAGCTTCTTTTTTTTCAGAATGTTTTAAGGTCCACTGAACTAATTAGATTTCGTGGACAGAGGGCGGAATTACCTACTCCAGACCAGGGGTCTCCAAACTTTTCACCACAAGTACCATATCGAGAGATTCAGCACTAATCAACTGGCCATAATAAAATAATCAACGAATAACTACATTTAGAGTTTCATTGAGAGCATGAAATTTTATAACCAATTAGAAAAGTGTGTGAAATTAAATTTTCTTGAAAATAAGAAAACGAAACCCAGAAAATCTCATATTTTTATTTATAATCACAATCATTAAAATGTGAATGATGAAACTGTTTTTTGTTTCAAAACCTCCTTAAACTGAGTTTTAAAATTTTCAAATGAGAATTAAAAATAAGGACTACAAATGTTAAGTCTTGTTCAGAATTTGGACGCCACTTGTATCTTTGGCACTTTGTTTTGTTGGATATTTGTCGTTTACTTCCATATCTTAATATTTGACCTTTTAAAACGCTCCTATTAAATCGTTTTGTTTCCTCTCCTTTAAACCTAATGTCTAAGTCTGTTTTCCCTCTCCCCTTCAGATATGTATCTTCAAGGCTACATTTTCATACATTTGACTGTAAACACTCGGAGAATTTTTTAGATCCAACAACTGGGGCGCACACTAATACTGTAGAAGGACTGTGGACCCTTGCAAAACGAAGAAACAAAGTAGAAAGTGTTACATCAAGGACTCTTCTAGATTCATATTTGTGTGAATTTATGTGAGTCCGACGATGTGCTGGAACGGACTTTTTGGAACATATAATACTGGACGTTACAATTTTCATCTTTTGTAGTGTAGTTTTTAGTTTATTTGTGTACTGGTATTAAAATGTAGAAAGCTCCAACAAAATAAAGGTGGCCACTGCTTTCTCAATAAGAACCCAAATGTTCATCAGAAAAATTTATTTTGATTTCACTATTTCATGCTCCAATAAAAATTTTTGTCCTCAAAAATCGTTGTCTACAATAAATCTACAACCGGAAATTTCGCGCGCGCGATTTAAAAATTTACATAAATCGGTCCACTTCCTTCATTTGCATAGAGATCAATAATTTCAATTTTGACAGTGGCTTAGAACAGTTGTAACGTCACAATTAAATGATTTTGAAAACAGCCAACTTCGATTGCATACATTGGCACCTTGATCAGTAAATCGCTTTTGAAAAGCTAGTTTTAAATCTGAAGTAACATGTAACTGAAGAAGGAAATTTTTTTGTTCCTTTTATCATACAATTCTGACAGCATAGCACATTAGCAAAATCAAAATCTCTCAGCTGGCCATCGATAAGTAATAACATTGCTCTGAATCCCTTGATATGAGCAAATATATTACATATTGAGGGATATTCAATCTGCAGTTTTCCGCACAATACTTTTGCAGGCCGGATAGAATCAGATCTAGGCAGGATGTGGCACGCAAGTTGTAGTTTTGGAGACTTTGCTCTATACTATTCATATTTTTCAAACAAATATATAAATTTAGCAATTAAAGCGTGTTTTGGGTCTGGTGACTTACAAAATTGCAAAGTCCATTAGTCCTCTCCACCTGTCATGGCCGCTCTTTTCATTCTAATGAAAGCGCTCTATTTCTCAAATTCGATTTAAATAAAGTAAATTTTTCTTAGAACAATAAATAAGAACAATTTGATTTTCGATGAGAAAATCGTGCTTTTTCGCCTGTGAGAAAAAATATTTTTTTTATTACCATGTGGTAATGAGATAACCTTTCTTATTATCATTTTTAAAATACCAATACATAAATATGCAAAAAATTAACAAATATTAAACAATGAAATATTTATATATAAGCATATTTCTCAGTCGCTACGGATACCATCCGCATCGATGCTCTCTTGAACTAGTTTTTGCTCCCCCTCTGGAACACTTACTGCGCTGAACGGACGAATGGGCAGTATTGAAATTACCAAAATTAGTGTAAAAGTCTGGTAATCTCCAGGTCTTTAGCCAGTCTTAAACTAATATCCAAAAATCTGTAACAATCAGTCAAGAAGCCTTTAAGAATCAAGAAGCTAGATTGGAACAGCAAGCAATAAGAGCTTATAAACTCTCCAGCTGTCTAGACACAAAGTTCAGAGAGTCATTACAAGTAGACAACTGTCTTCACTCAGCTCTTTGCTAGAAGCCACTGGTAGAGAGTTCTCATCAAGCTAGCAAAACTAGCTAGTCTACTGTTAGAACAAGTACTAGTTCTAATTAGCTGTATCGTTCTTCAAACTAAGCTATCAAAATGGCCATTCTACACTGGCATCATCATCACTCTTCTCTCTATCTCTCTATATATTCGATCCCCTTCTCCTAACCCTCATTAATCATATTAAAATATAAATTGTTTATCACAGTATAAGACGTGATTTTACATTCATTGCTATTTCCTCATCACATTCTGCTACCATTAATCAGGACACCTAAGCAGGATTTGGATGTTAGGGGGATTTCTTCAGAAGATATTTATATATATATATATATATATATAAAATATTTTGCATTAATTTATATTCAGACCCAATGAAAGATCGGTTCCAATAAATTTGTGCGCCAAAAATTTAAGAAGCTAGAAGCCCCTAGTAGAGTTTATTGCCATGGGAGAACCTCAATTAGTGTTTGAGGAGAGGGAGTAGTTGGAGCTACCATTGCCCCTTGAAAGATCTATTCTGGCTCCTATTGGCATCATTGGTTTGTAAAATTAGTACGTGCTCACCGAGTGATGAGAGTTACGCTAAAACAAATTAGTTGCTCACACATCAGCTACAACCTGCAGGATAACAACAGTCACTATGAGTATTGTGTGAGTGTTTGGGGAGGTCAGTGTTAAGTATTTTTGTGGATTTCCTTCCTTGGCTATGATCATCCAGTTACTTTTATCATCCATATTCCACCCCTAAAAATTAAAAAATTATATATTACAGACATTTAATTAATATTGGTTTTTAAAAAATTATTACCAATATTTCTTATAAGATACTTGGACTCTTATAAAGTATTAAGAAGTATCTTTAAACTCACCGGACATTCGATGTCGCTACCGATGTTGGATAATTTTTTGAGTTAACGAAGAACGCAGCCGTTTCATTTTATTGTCATTTTATAAAATAACAGTAAACTTCTAACTTCGTTTTATTATTTATTTTACACCGCCACAATTCTTGTTGCTGTTAACAAATTTGTTGGTCTCCGATATTTTCTATTATCAGTTACAATCCAATTGTTACTGTAACAATTGTTATTGTAACAGCCATAAAGTTTTTCCTTCTTTTTTCCTAAATAGTGGCATATTTTTCAAAACAAAATTAAAAATAAAACAAAAACAGATTTTCTTTTTATGGAATAAGGAAGTTCTGAGGAACGGAGATTTGAAGGAAAGACGGTCTTTTGTGGTTTGTCTTTTTTATTAGAAAACGATTTTTTTTTTTAAGTATTATTAACATAATGTTCAGAACCAAGCGACAATTTTTTATACGTCACTAAAAGCCTTCAGTCATCTAATATAATTAAATTTATAAAATAAACAAATTTAATTACGTGAAATATGTCATTCATATTTTGAAATATTAAACTAATTAATGATAGGCAATTAAAAATAAATAAGGGATTTTTTTCCCCATAAATGACAGTTTTTTCCTGAAATTCTGAAATGAAAATATGACAATTCTAAAAAAGATGTTTTTTTTTCGTATGTTATAATGTATTTTGTTTTTATCGACTGCAATGAATTTTCTGACCAGGTTGTGTATTCATACATCCTTGCTGTATGCTGTTGTAAAATACAAAAAGATGTTTGTTTATATATATTTTCTCTTCCAACTTGTAACTGGAACTATTGCGATCGAGTTAAATTTCAGAAATTGAGCAATTTTTGAAATTAATAGCAATTGGTCCCTCAAATGCACGCACCAACCGAAAAAAAAATCTCTCCTAATACTCCTGTTATGAGTTAGAATGAGAGAAAAACTTTTTTCTTCATTGTCAGAGGCTTCAAAACATATGTATTTCAAATGAAAAATGAATTTCCAACATTTGCCACAATCGCGATACTCAACTCTCACAGCTTGAGAAGAAAATGAGGGTGTGTGTGTGTGTATGAAAGAGAGAGAGAGAGAAAGAGAGTAAAAAAAAAATCGAATATAAATTAATGATTTTTGTTAGAGATATGTGACCAATTTTTCAAAGGTTTTCTAATATTACTGGTTGAGTTTATGTGTTGTAGCTCGCTCTAGGCTAGCTCTAAAGTACTAGATATGTTGAACAAAAGTGCGTCGTCCAACAGTGCACACTAAATCTTCTCGCTTCCTCTTTATGTACACACACACACACACACTATTATCAACATACACAAAAACACAGCTCCCTACATTCTCACTATCTATGACATACATTTCCTATTTATACGGAACGAATGGTCTATCATTTATTAAAGAGAGTGAGACGGAGCGAGTGGGTGGCGCTGTTCTTGTCCAGGACTGGGCAACTTGTCCCTTAATGTCTTCAAAAGTACCACATCTACTCCCTTTTATAGAACTACTTTCATAAATTTCAACTCCTGCCCGCCTTCATACTTCCCCTCCGGCCATTTCCATTTCACCTACTTTTAGATTTCTTTCTCTTTCAGTCAGTTTTTCTCGCACATATACTTACACACGCACACATACATTTTCTCTTGAGTGAAACTTCCAATTGTTAACAGTTTTCCAAGGAAAACTCTTTTTCCATGGCATCAAACGCCATCTTTAAACATTACACTGCTCAGAATTGCCTCTTTTAGAAAAACTCTATGTAATGCCTATTCGTATACTCTGGAAACACTATGTGCCTCTTCAAAGTTCAATTTTTAACTAACATACATATCGGCTTTGGTACAATTTTTTTTTTTTTTTGGTCGGGGGCGGCAATAACAGAAACATCTGGAGAGAGACACTCATACGACTTTTTGTTATTGCAGTTTATTTGTTTTTGTTATTTTTAACAAACTTACTTCAAAAACTTGCAATTTATACTAACATTAGTGACTTCAATATTATGTGATTAACTGAAAGAACCTAAACTAGAAACGGCACATGAGGGGATCGTGACATTCCAACTCTCCCAGAACACGTATGATCAAATTATTAAAAAAAAATATTACATACAAAAGTGCTATTCATAGTCCATGCTAAAACCATTCACTAAAATGGAACTTCCGGGTGACGGATTTTGACCAAAATCTTATTGCCAAGTGCCGTGGAAGAAACGTCCAGTTTGCAGTTTATGTTTCTGATTATGTTGACTCACTCACACAGACAAATTTTTCGGACTCAGTGCACCGTAAAACATGTACTTCCGAAACTGACAACGCCAGTACCAATAACCAACAACGTCAAGTACCTCGAGATAACTCTGGACAATAAATTGGACTTGCGACCACGAATGGGAAATGGAAAGACTTTCTATCCCGTTAGTGTCACGCGACTCAGAAATAATCATACAAAACAACCCTTCTTTACAAACTCGTCATCCGATCGATGTTACTCTACGCTCCCTCCGTCTGGACTAGTAGCAATAACATCGAAAAAAAAACAGAGTATCCAAAATAAATTCTTAAGACTTGCGTCTTGCTCGCCACGACTGACACTAAAATCGCCCACTGCCACGAAAGATTGTCTACAATCCGAGTACATACCTTCATCCAGTACCGTCTCCTGGAAATGCTTTTCACTCCAGACTGTCATCCCAATCCACTCTGCCCGAAGTAGCCGCCTAAAATCCTTCCATACAGTGGAGGCATTAAAGATTTAAGCATTTCCTCTCTTAATATTTTCTTTAAGCACCAGGTTTTTCTCTCTTTTTCCTTGCATATTTTTCTCAGCCTTATCCCACACATCCCTAAAAAAACAATCTGTAAGAATGTTATATGTTAGTATACATTGGCCCTTCTTTATATTTTTATTGTTAATATTGTTAATAAGGCTATTATCTATTTCTCTTCCTATCTATCTATCTATTATCTATCTATCTAACTATTATCTATCTATCTACCTATTATCTATCTATCTATCCATTATCTACCTATCTACTATTATCTATCTATCTATCTATTAAATGTATTTCCAGTAAAAAGTCGATATCAAAAATATGATACGTTTACAATACTATTTCTTTACAGCATAAAGTTACAGAGAAAGTAATAATGTATACTATAAAAACAATCACACAACTGCAACTTTTAATTAAATACAAGTAATGACTTTATGTAGAATTTTTGCTACAGTTTTATTTTTGCTAAACTCAACCCGACGGTGGAGCAATACAAATATAGTATAAAATGGTGATTTAAAGGAATGCCCAAGTCTCGGGCAAGTTTTCTAGCATCTTCCAGGCGGAAATTCACGTAATAGGAAGATATGCCCACTGCAGTTCTCTAGAGAAAATTGTGTATTAGTATCAGAAAATTGTGCCTCTATTCTTTAGTTAGGGCCACCATTAAAACACTGAACTTATGAGTCATAGGTTCAGAGATGTTATGGGAATGCTTCGGTATACTAAAATGACCCTCTTTTGACGGTCAGAGCATGAAAAGTAATGATGAAGTCTTTCTTTCCAGGCAATGAAAAGTCAGCTGATCCTTGTGTGGGATAAATGATCTAAAGGTACTTCACCCCAAGTTGTTTTAGAAACAATATAGGTTCAATTTCATATATGTTTGGTCAGGCATTGGCCTGGAGAATCCACCAAGAAGCTCTTGAACCACAAGAGATTGTGCTTAGGTAGAGCCGGTAAACGAGAAGAAGTAAAAAGAAAAGTGCGAATTAAAGTTTGTATTTGCGGTGAAAGAAAACAAAGAAAAGATAGTCATTGTTCAAGGAACCCACAGGATTCACAAAAAACTTAAAATTTACTCATAAAAAATTGTTATTAATATATTTGTTTTAGTTCAGTATGTTTCTTCGTGTCACTTAAGTATTCAAGATAAATAAATATTAAACACATCCTCATGTGGTTTATTTATAATTATATCGATTAAACGGGAAATAAATTTTACATCGAGCAGTGTGTTTAGACCAGAAGGAGAAAGGAGAATAACTCTTTGCAAACAAAATCAATAAATGGCAAACAATGCAAACAGCTTTTTGTAATAATAATCCTGTTATAATGGTGAATCGCATCGATATGGTGAGCCACCCCTATCGGATAATATTTGCCACAATCCAGATATTACCTATCGTAAAGAAATTATAGTTCAAAAATACGAGAATGTAGATGGTTATTCGAAAATCTGTTACCCATTAAACTGTCCTCTCCAGATTTTGTTCATAATAACATGGTTAATAGCAACAATTCTGGAGATTCAAAAATCAAGAGGGGAGTCCCAAAATATTGAATTTCCGTATTGTTCCTCTCTCTCAGCTACTACCATTTTTCTCTGACGCCCAGCCATAAATGCAAAAACATACACACCCACGCCAAATATATATACATATATAAAACATTGGTTGCAATTTATGTAGGTTGGGGAAGCGACAGGTCATACAGAAAGTAATTGCATACAGTTTGTGACACCTGCAACAATTTTACTATTCCGCGCTTCTATGACTCTGTTTATATGTGTGGTGTGTGTCTGTTTGTTTGTGTTATAATTCTGTTTTCATTCAGTAGCGAACTATAGACGCGGTATGGCCATGTTTTGCGGTCGCACATACTAATATCGGATTTGTACAATGTTTGCAAATAAAGCTGGACCAATAATAAGTGTTATAAAATTTTATATTTATTTGTATATTTCATAATAAAACTATTATGTAACTGTTTAATTTGGTATTTTAATAATGTTATTAATAAATTACAATATACAATGTGATACACGTGTCTTGGGCGGGTGACTTTTCTTGTAAGAATATTATAACATAAAACACCCACAGATTGTCGCATAACTTTCGTCAAAGTACGACTGGAAATTCTGGCAACTTAAACATTTAGTTGTTATCAGTGCTCAGTAAAGAACGTAGGTAAGTAAAAACGATAAAAGAATTTTCACTTCATTGACTGCATTATTTTATATCATCAGTGGTTTCAGGTGTTGGTGTCTTTGGGATAATAACCTCTGATGAAGATAACTAGTGTCTCTCTCTGGTATTTAGCTAAGGACCAGCTGTCTGTCTCTGGTTAATCTAAAGCACCAATTCCTCATCTATTTCTGTTAGAAATTTAATAATCCGAAACTATTTTAAGGAGTGTCCAATATTCCTCTCCGATATCCAGCTATATTCCCAGATATCTAAACTTTTTCTGAATGATAGTGTCATAGTCCATCAGAAGCTATCAATTTCCACAGAGATTTCGCAGAGGCCATTGCATTCTAGGTCCAGCTTCTAAAGGTGTTCTTTGAGTCAACAGTAACCCTTAAGGAAAACCGTAAGCGTGTACAATCTCTTTAGGCGCAGTCTCAGAGGCCAAGATTTATTTTGTTTGTTTGTTTATTTATATTTACAATCTGTAATAACACAATAAGTAAATATGAGCTTAGATAAATGTGGCTTGAAGGAGGTGGCCAATATGCCACTCTTCCTGGTCTTGATACTCCTCTTCCTATGACAGGAGGTCCCTTGGCCACTGGCGCTTCAAACGTCTGGGAGGATTCCCAGAATAGTTAGGTAGGACAGATTAGTGACGTGAGGGTTCGTGTGTGTTCCTAGTTTGCTGTAGATTCTTTTGTTAAAGTTGTTGTGTTAGGTCGTGTACAAATGGGATTTGAAGATGTGATGGATGCAAGAAATATAAAAATATATTTAATTTGTAAAAAATCAAAAGTAAAAAGAATATTGGCATTCCCTTGCAAACGGACAAGCCAGGTAGAAGAAGTCCAGTTACTGGGAGAGTTCATGAACCTTGTTAGCATTGTCCTACCCCTTCTTCTCACAGGGTAGGAATTGAACGAACAATTAGAAGAACAGTTTGTTGTAGACGCCGAAGCAGAACACTTCAGGACTTAAGTTAAGTTAAAACATAAGAGTTTAGCATTTAATCTAGATAAATAATTGATTTATACATAATCGCTATGATATTATAAAACTATTTAAATTCACTTAGAGAATATATTTATTTCAAAGACAGTGGGATTTCTTGATTATTTTCTAATACTTCACTCTCTTATACATATATACTTACAAGCCCTTTTACTAAACCGCTCATGCTACACAACTACCAGCACACAAACACACATCACCAACTACATTTCAAAGGTCAGTGTGTAGCGTCATGTTAGAAACATAGTATGGGCATTGTGTGATTGTTCGCAGTATCTTGTTCTGTATGGCTGTATGGATAGCAGTTCACCAGAGTTGTAGTGCGTATGTCCAAATTGGTATTATTATGGATTTGTAGATTTGAACTTTGTTTTTCAAGTTTAATTTAGATCTTTTGTCAAGTAATAGTTTTACTAGAAAGTATCTGGTTTTCATTGACTGTCTAGTTTTCGTTACGTGTGTGTTCCAAGTCTAGCGTCTATCTAGGTAGAGTCCAATGTATCGGATTTCTTTTTCGTGTGGTATAGGAGTATTGTTAATATACACAGTTTGATCGTCTGAAGGTGAATGTTACATGTGTACATTTTGTTTCATTAATTTTGATTTTCCAAAGCTTGAAGTGTTCCTGTATAAGGTTTAAATGGTTCTGTAGGAGTGAGGATGCAGTGGTGGCGTCTTTGTGAGTTGAAAGTATTGCTATGTCGTCTGCATATGTAGCCATCAGTGTGTCAGTAGATGTAGGGATGTCCATTGTACTAATAGAATATAGTATCTGTGCGAGAATACTTCCCTGCGGTACCCCTGCCCTAATGGGGAACACTGCTGAATATTGATCGCCATTTCGTACTGTGAAGAATCGGTCAGACAGATAACTTTTTTAAGATTTATTTAAAGAATCAAATTTTAAAAACTCCATATACATTTTAATGAATTGAAAATTCAAAGGAAAATTTTACATTTGGCAGTATTTTTTTATCAAATAAGCAATTAGTAATTAGGAGGGAAAAATAAAAATCATATCGATGAATTTTTCTGGAAATTATATATTAACTTCATGTATTTATTCAATTTAGGTAACAATTAGTACTTTCTCTTAGTGTCTTTTCTCTATTGCGATCGAGTCAAATTTTCGTAATTGAGTTTTCAAACGGAAATACATGCTTTCAGACCCACTGAGTTATATACTGTGACCGAATGTGACAATAAATGTTTTGGTCAAAATCAATGAACGGAAAGTGCGACTGTGATGAATATTTTTTTTAAATTTTTCGCATTTTTCTCAAAAATGGCTTCATTTTCTTTTAACTTAGTATATTATTTATATAGGTAAATACCTATCACTTTTATTTATAACATTTCCCTAGGGTAATTAACTTTTTGGTATGTTCTGGTAGAATTCCAAATTTGAAGAACATTATTTAACCGAAAGTACGACTTTACTGATGAAAAGTTTTTGCGATTTTTCTCGCTGCTTTATTCTAGCTGCTTGGATAGATAGTTTCTCCACACCCCTCTATATCTTAGGATAAATAAGTAAAATTTGAAGATTAAAAAAAAACATCAATTTGTATCGATTAAATTATATTAACAGCAGTAAAGGAAGAATATATATTGATGGGTCAATTAGCCTATTAGCTGGTAGGCTAGAGTGCATTTGACGTGGACTTCCACATCATGTAGCCCAGTTTGCTGATGCTTACTGATCCACGATGTGGTCAGAAGAATATAAATAGGTTTCTGGCCGGTTGTTTCACATTGGATCCAGATCCTATTGATAATTCAGCTTCTTTTTGTATATCTTGTATATATATAGTTGTAAATTGGATGTTGAGGTTCGGTCGTACAAAAGACCTTTTTCTAAATTTCTACCGACGTTTCGGCAAATTTATTGCCTTCTTCAGGGTCTGTACAAAGGTTTTAATACAAATCAATAAAAAATAGAAACAACATAAAATATGATCTTAAAATAAATATTTTCAAAATCAATTTTTTTTTAAATAAACTAAATAAAAAGTTTGATATATAATAGCACATTTCAATTTATTTTAAACTATTGTTATAGAACAGATCAATATTAAACTAAACTATTAATATTCGATCTATATTAAACGATCAATATTAAACTATTAAAACTTTGACAATATGTGACATATGTAAGATTAAAGTATGGAAAAAACTTAGGAAATTTACTTACACAAATTTTCAGTTAGAATTATAATAGTAATTACTCCAGTTTAACCTGTGACATACTATCACCAAGTGTTACGGACACTGGATGGGTATAAAGGGCTAGGAGAGCGGATGGGAAAACCGTGTCTTAGTCTGTATGTTGTTTTGGAAATTCCAGGAGGTTGCTATAACTGAGGGATAGGTTTTTGGTGTCGGTTCTAAAATTGATAGATAATTTATCTTTTTCAATATGAATCATTTCCAATATATTTCTTTTTTTATTATTATTATTTATTATTATTTAGTTCTTTTGTATGACCGAACCTCAACATCCACTTTACAACATTGAATACAGCGGTCGTAACGAACACCAAAAACATATAATACATTTATACATACATACATACATACATACATACATACATACATACATACATACATACATACATACATACATACATACATACATACATACATACATACATACATACATACATATATATGTATATAAACACTTTCTTGAAAATATTATATATATATATATCAGTAGTCGAAAATTCAAACAGTGCTATTGCATTGTTGATTCAAAATCTAATCCAGCAAAATAAGATTAAGGAGCCTGTTATAATTTGGGAAGGTTGTCGGTTTACACTAAACCCTGATACATTGCTCAAATCAAAGCCTGTGGATTTCTCGTGTTTTAAGTGACAAGAACACTTATGCCTGAAAGATCAAATAATATTTTGCAAAAGTCAGCTTCGGCAGGGTTTAATAGGCCCATTGTTCCTTTAAGGTCCTCATAAAGAACTCCATAGTTTAAGGCCCTCTTCTACGCTTTTAATCTAACTATCCATGGGTTACTTAAAATTCCTTAAGTCAGTAGACTAACCGCTCGTATCTGATATAAAAAAATTCATAATAGACTTTAACTCCCATCCTAATCCGTCTAGTCCGTAATCCATCATCCCCCAATATTCCCATAAATATGTGGGGGCTTTCAAAATGCACTTGATCTCACGATTTCCTTTTCTTAAATGACTACAGCAATCAGCTTATCCAATACAAGTTACGTCTGGTTAATTGATCTAAATATTTTCAATATTCAATTTAAAATATATCCAGATTACTTCTCCCATTATATCCAGGTAGTAATTTATTAATGTAAAATATACCCATTCTTAAACTGTGTTCTGGGGTTGTGGAGAAAATGTTTTAAATAATAAATTGATTCTAATTCAAGTACTTATTATAAAAGTTGAGTACCAAGTAAATAAGTTTTGGTTTAAAGTAGGAAAAGCGTTGGGAAAAGTGGAAATGATACCTCCCCAGGGGGTAGTAGAAGGTAGCAATCGAGTTTTACCTGAACTTATAGTCCCCACCCAATTCCTGGTGCTCACTTCGCTGCTGCTGCTGTTCCACTGCCGGTACTTATTGGTGCTTCTCTTCCATCCATGAGTACTTATTAACGTCATACTGTAATCACTTCTAATAATATTTTATCACTTTCTGCATATTTTTCAATCTAATTTAAATAAATAATTCATTATTATGTGTGTGTGTTTGTATGAAACTATGATACTTCCGCTTTTAACAAATTACATACTTTAAACGTGGTATGTAGCTCACACAACTGCTCTTATCCATTATCTTAATTTGGTTGCTTCCATTGATTTTTCATTATTATTATTATTATTATTATTATACTTAGTAGTAAATTTATATACTGAGTAATTTAAAATTGAATTTTAAAAAGTCCGTCTAGGAAATTTAGTTATTGACAAGGTAGAAAATATTTGCAACAATAACTGACATTTCAACAATAACTGATTTTTATTGACGATGACATCAACGAGTTTCCTTAAACTTAGTGTACTAAATACTCATTTGAAGACTTATTTCTTTTATCGTGTTTTAGAACGATAGATTTAATAAACTGAGATGTTACACTCTAAAGTGCCAATCATTATAATAGCGATAATCCCAGCGTATTAATATTAAACGTAACTGAATAATTAGTAAAAATTCGAAGTTTCAAGAAAAGTTTTCAATGATTCATATTAAAATAATTGCTGAATATTTAAAAAAAAAGAAAAGATTATAAATGATTTACTAATATAATGAAAATAATGTGATAAAAGTCTATGTGTTTTGAAAAGAATTTATATGAAAGAAATATGCATGCTTCGGCGGATAAAATACCAGAAGAATTTATATGTTTTATGATATAAATATATTTTGAAGCTAAGTTTAAATAAGTAATATTAATGTGATGTATGGATTTTTATTTCAATATTTTAAATTTAAAAAAGTGACCCAACGAAAGAGTCTATGAAATTATGTTTGTGTACTTTTTGTAATATTTGAAAATCTGTATTTTAAACAAACATCAAGGCTGGCAGTGAGTAGTAGTGGTGAGTTGGATTTAGAATGTGCTCATCTCCCTTCAATAGTGACTTTCTTCTCCACTGGTGGATGTTCCCAACTTTTGTATATAAGAAGCCTAAATTAAAGGCTGCCTGGGACTCTTTTGCCCTGTACCTCTATCCAATCACTTACGTGACTTTCTTATAATGTTCTTGTTTTAACCTTGCCTCTTTCTCATCGTCCGACCGTTTAGTTCATCGCTATCATACAAGCCTATCTCTTGGGATAGGGTGGTTTGACGCCATCTATCCCCTCTATCATTGATCCTTTTCATCTGATCGGGAGCCTGTTGCTACCTGCCTAACTCCTTATCGGATTGGGTATTTTGTTGCTACCTCTCCACTTTATTCTTAGTTCAAGCTTGCTTCCTTTTGTGGATCGAGTGGTCTGTCGCCATCTATCCACTTTATCCTTTCAAACTGACCGGGTAGTTTGTCGCAAATTTTCTTTATACTTAAAAATTTACTCATTTACCCTAGTATAAATACAGACTAGTGGGGGAAGCACCAAGCCACTAGCCCAAGTAAGCGAGGAAGTGAAGACCGCGCCAATAAATTTGAGCCCACCCCTTATATATGAAATTACCGCCACGAATACCGCCAAATTATTTAAATTTCTTTTTCCATTTTCTAAATTGGTTACTGTGCAGTTTGCATTCCATGTTTAAAAGAAATCGTAATGGTCATTTTCAAGATCATTCCCAAAAACTCAGAAACCTATTCAGTAAGTTGCACATCCGGTTATTCATTTTTCTTAAAATTTGAAAATCTAGCGATACTTCTAATTTATATTAACATAATACAAATGGTAGAACCATACATTAAATTAAAGTAGTACTTTTTTGCCCGAAACCATTATGTCTGATGCGCTGATAGTACCTAAACGGAATAAGGGAATGTCAAGCTTCAGGTTCCTGTGGCTTTTCGGTTTTGTGATGTTTCTCTCTCTCTCTCTCTCTCACACACACACACACAATCAGAAAAAATTAATAATAATAAGAAAATATTGTCTTATTAAGAAAAAATTAAAATTTAATCCAGAAAAGTTCTGATATGGTCGTGGCAAGAAGGCATTCTAATAATAATTTGCATATCTCTTATGACGGAAAATCAATTAAACAAGTGGATAGGATCAAATATCTGGGTGTAATAATTAATAAATTCTTTAATTGGAAAGAACATATTGACCATATAACGAATAACTATTGAACAAAATGGGAAAAGCAGCCAATTTTTATTAGGGATTGGGTAGTGAGACGCCCTTGAGATAATTTACTACAGTACAATCCTTCCTACCGTAACACACGCCCCTTCTATTTGGTGCAACGCCTTGGCGAAAAAATATAACGTTAAAAAGTTATCAAGAGTCCAAAGGCTGATCGCAATAAGAATTATAAGGGGTTTTAGGACGATTTCTTATTCTGCAGTTCTTGTGCATGCAAAGTCGGTCCTAATTGAGCTGAAGATAAAAGAACTTGCAATACGATATCTTCTTGAAAGAGGAAAAGTAGACTACCTATTCTCAGGAAGATATAGATTTGCCTTCACCGTTTTCTAGTTGGAAGCATCCAGGAAATATGAAAAAAGTAAGGCAGCAAGAGGAAGACTACCCTTATAAAATTGTAATCCACAAGAATGGAAGCAAATGTGGTGAATATGTTGGTGCGGCCTTCATTGTTTATTTGGATAACAGAATAGGATACGAACGACAATACAGAATACAAAGCTGGTGTTCAAATAACCAAGGTTAATTGTTTGCATTAAATAAATCTATGGAATGGCTTATATCCAATAAACAAGTAGGTGACAAAATACTCATCAACACGGACAGTTAAACTGCCATTGAGGCAATCAACAATTTTAAGTCAAATTCCTCACTTGCCAAGAAGTTTGGAGAAGATGATAGCTCTTCGGTATTGAAATAAATATCACATGTGTGAAGGCCAATTGTGGTAATGAAGGAAATGAAGGAGCAAATAAAATGGCAAAGTTGGCTTCACAAGATGAACATTTGGATACTGCATTTCCAAAAATTCCATTGTCATATATCACTAGACTGCTTAAGGACGATAGTCTCAGAAAGTGGCAGGAAATATGGATATCCTTTGAGACAGCTGTATCACCAGAGTATTCTTCCCGACCATAATGGATAGGATAGAATCACCACTATCACAGTCCTACACCCTTGGCTGAATACAAACTTGTGACGGACGCACAAGGGAATTTCTTCATCGCTTTAAACTTCTGAATACAAATATTTACCCATGTGATGCTTCTTTAGTGCAAGATGTAGATCATATTATTTATGACTGTAAGAAATATGAGCCAACCAGAATCATACTTATAAGAAGAATCTTGACCAACGGCAGGTATTGGAAATTGAAGAAGAAAAACCTGGTTAGTGGCCCACTATTTCATGGAATTTATTAAACATTTAAAAGTTCAGGAATTTTAATAATAACTGATTTCTTAATTTATCTACATCACTTTTGTTTTCTGTTAATTAGTAAATATCTGCTCAATTTACCATTATCACTTCTGTTTTCTGTAAACTTAAGTATATATAGGTTATGTGCATATGTATAGTATTTTTTTTTAATTAAATTTACTTTTTGTATGCTTAACACATGTAATAATGTACATTGGAGCATGTGGAAAAATAAATTCCTTACGTTAGGGATGCTAACGCCAGAAAAAAAAAAACACACACACAGACAGATACCGTACAAACATACTGACCATTTGAAAAAAAAATGTTTGCTTACTGTCGGGACCTCAAAGCAAGTATTCCCAGTGAAAACTCTGGTTTCGTGTATTTGACACGATCGCAATAGTTCCTCAACATAGCACTAAGAGAGGAAGTAAATAAACTCAATAAATAATCAAGCTCGTACAAAGTAAGCATCATGGTAAAAATGGAGCTTCTCAACTTCCTTTTCTTCCCACATTATTTTGAGCTCAGAATTGAGAACATTTACTTTAAATAGCAATGAATATAAAGTAACATCTTGTTTATGTATAGAGAGCTAGAGAAAGCGGCGAGCCGCCTTCTTGAACTCTCTTACGTCACACCGCTAACGCCTTCATGATGTCTGTGTAAACTTTAATTAAACATGAAAAGAACTTCAGGCTGGCTGCAGTATCAACTGGTGAATGCAAATTAGTCCACTTTTTCTTTTTCTTACTGTCTCTTCGCTTCCTTACATGATGAGGTCCTTGTTTCTAATTAATTTATACTTTTTATCAATATTTTCTCTATTACAGATCTGTAATTTATTTAATTATTTCTTTCATTTCTGTGCCATTTTTCTTAAGTTCATTTTCGCTCTTCCATTGATTTTATTCGTTTATCGTTGTTTTTTTTTTCATGTATGCACATATATGTATTAAAGAAATAATAAATGTAATTAATAAACTAATACGAAAAAACTTACTAAATTGAGTTATAATAAATCTGAATTATAAATAAATAATTCTCTGATTAGAGGAATTAAATTTGCGACCTTGTCAAATTTTCGAAATTGATTTTTCACCGAAAATCCATCGTTTTGAGGTCCTCAGAGTACGAAAACAATGGTTTTAGGAAAGGATATGTATTGTGTAGAACAAAATATCTGAAAAAATTGCAGTCAGCTTCAACTTGTTATTCCGTTTTCGTGGTATTTATATAGCAGCTAACACGAAGATTTCATTCCAAATTCAGCAAACCGGAAGTGTGACTATGCTGATTTGTTGTTGTTCTTTCAGTTCAGCTGAGATATTTTTTCACCCACCTCAATACATCCCACACACTGACACAGAGCGTTTGCTAAAAAAAAAAAATTGTTTCATATTCAGGAGACCTAAAAATATGTAACTGAAGTGAAAAACTCAATATCGAAAATTTGTCACGATCGCAGCACTTGCTCTTACACCAATAAGAGAAAGTAATAATTAATAACCAAAAACTCGTTTAAAAAAATCGATTTTGTGCTCGCCAATAAAAACATTACATAATATCTTCGAGCGAGTGAGTAGGTAAGAGAGATAGAAAGAGAATGAGAGAGAGTGAACGAGTATTTTATTTCAAAAATACTCATTATATTTTTATGATGTACGCAATTTCAGCTTATCGCCCAAGCAGTTACGACGATAAAATAAAACGAAGTATTTTTAAAGTGTTTTTTTTTTATTGAAATCCGACGTTTCGGCAAATATTGTTTGCCCTCTTCAAGGGTTCTCTTAAAATATGAGAGATAGAATATTATAGGGACATGTTCGTTGTATCAATACTTGTGAGAATCATTACCGAAATCGATTGTTCCATAGTTTCAATTAACTTGTATAATTTCTATCATATCTACAGTATTTCTAATTATTTCATTTCGCATAACTCACAGTATACACCAAAAATATAATGACAAAAAAAAAGGACAACATAGGACCCCTAATCAGAAACATAAAACCCATAAGTCTCACAACTATTGCACTTAACGAAAATGTTGCCATAATTCGAAAATGTTCTCATATTTTTAGAGAACCTGTGAAGATGGCGAACATACATGATACGAAACCTAACGGTCAACAAGTACAAGTATTTGACATTACATTATTCATACGGTCGTATATTTAATAGTTTATAAAATTCCCACTTGCATTTTATACAGGAAACATATAATGCAGAACCTCTCTAAATCAAAAGAGAAAGAGAATATGAGTTTGTGTGTGTGTATATATATGAAAGACAGGATCTTTACCATCAATAGAAGAGAATGTTCTGGTATGTGTATGTAGCTGATTTGCGCACTGTATTTGCGCAGCTCTCAAAAACAGCCTCCTATACTGAACAATACAGTGCAGAGACAAAAGGATTGCTCTTGGTATAGTGCCAAATTTCACTTCACTATAGTGCCATGGGGTTAAAGTCGCCACCAATACTACTGCCTCCAAATGTTACCGCTCCCCAGCCACCCGCTTCGAGCGGCACATACTGTGTCCCGGACTCTGTCCACCTCATGTTTAACTAATTTTCTTCCTTAACATTCTCATTGCTCTCATCCTCTTGTTTTCCCACCACACTATGTTACGGCGGCTCTATGTTTTATATGTTGCCGCCCCCACAAGCCACATATAAAATAAAACATAAATCCTTTAGTTGTCTACTCCAGTTTAAATAGGGGAATGAAGTTCTAGTTGGTTGTTTGATTTTATGAGCAAATGTTTATAATTATTTGCTTGTTTATAAATATTTTATGTGATAATTTATAATTATGTCATAAATGCTCTACATCATAACTTCATATATACTTTCAATTTCCCTTAAAAAAACATAACAAACACATTCAATGTTCTTTAATAAATTGTTTGTAAATGAATTCAATCTGTACAGTCATGGTTTGTGTAATATCCCTCATGATTTATGTAATTAATATTATTTTTAGAAAGTGTTATTAAATAATCCAGCTTGGGTTAATTACATTGTTCCAAATCAAATCTAGGTATTAAGGTAGTCGTTTATAGGTGGATAATTGTTTATCGTAACATTACTTCTACATGTATCAGTACCCTCCCCCTGTACTACTTCAATTTGCTGCTTCTTATCTAAGCCATTATTGTGCAGAAATCCTATACCATGAGGACATGAGGATAGATCTTGCTCAAATTTTAAACATTGTCAATAATAACAATTATTGATAGGCTTTTTTTCATTTCCTCCTACTTATTGATCTAAATGGAAACTAGCGTTCGAGGCAAATTTCCGAAGTTGAATTTTCACCGGAAATACATGTTTGAGGTACTCTGAGTTCTAAAAGAAATATTTTTAGCGAATGATCTGTATGTGCATGGTGAACAGAATATCTCGCAAGTAGCTCAAACTTGGTATTCGGTTTGAAGTACTACCAGCGGTTGCGCCATGTTGAGACATGAAGATTTTGGCCAAAAATCCTACAACTTTGTTGAATGTTTTTTTTTTCCAGTTTTTCACGATTTTCTGGAAAACGGCTGCAAAGATTTCGTACACGGTTTAATCACGTAAATACTTAACGATTTATTTGGAACATTTTCCTGCGGTAAATTTATTTTTTAGGGGATTCTGGAGGAACAGTAACGTTAAATTTTGCGCTAAAGTACCTCTTCAGTAAAATGTATGGTACTTTTACCCATATATACACTTTAACCATAGTAATATACATTAGAAGTATTGCTAGAATTCCAAATTTGAATAAAAATCGGCTAACCGGAAGTGCATCCTTTACAGAGCTAGGTTTTTGAGATTTTTGGAATTTTCTCTATAACGACTATAACGATTTCATTTAAACTTGGAATATTAACACCATACATATAAAAACCTGTCACTTTTCTTTGTAACGTTTTCCCGGGAAATTTAATTTTATTTAGTTCTGAGGAATCTGATACGTTGAAATTCTTTAGTGTTTGTTCATCATTGGCGCTCTCTACAAGGAAATAATTCTCTAGTTGGTAGGTTGGCATTTGTTCTCCGTCTCACCGCTGTTAGGACTGTCCGGTAGTACGAATATCTTTTTTTGTTTTGTTAGTTTTCTGCGAATTTCTCATTTTTTTGTAAGCGACAAACATTACGGGATTCCTTAAGCTTGGTCTACTAACTGTCCATCATACCAAGACATCACGTTTGTTTGAAACTTCTTTGCGAGAAAATCGATTTCAGAGCGGTTTCTCACAGAGGGGCTCGACTACAGATTGCTCCACTAGGATAATGTTGACGATAACTAAATATATATTTAACAAAAACTTCGAAGGTTGAAGAATATTTATCATTTAGAGCTACGTCACATTTTTAAAAATTGAATTCTGCAGATTTCCGGTTCACTTATGAATAAGAACTCTTTTTTTGCAACCCTTTCAAGGTATCAAGAGTGACGTTCATTATAGTACAGAAATTGTTTAGACAATTGAAATAATTATACAATTATTGAAATTATTGAAATAATGAAACAATTGAAATTGTTTAGACAACTGAAATAATTATACTTTTTTTTTTGTTTGCGTCGAATAAAGTGAATCATTAATTTTATTTTGATTTGCGTTGTATTTTGTAAAGGACATGTTGTATTCCATTAGTATTATTAGCAACCCATTGTTATAATGCGCTACTCTAGTGTTGGCGAACGTTAATGCCGATGCAAGTTCACTGGTTGGAAGGGCGCGTTACAGAACACCCTATGGCCAAGACATCCCCATTTACTAACGAAGAAAGCAAGCAAATGGACTTATGACAGTAATAAAAGATGTCTCTACTCAAGAAAACCGCAGTCCCTTCAGTTTCCTGCGGTCTCCCTCTTCTGAGTTTCCTTCTTCCTTCCTAACATCTTCCACTTCTCACACCACTTCAACTTACTGTTGTTGTCCTATTGTTGTACATCTACTATTACCACTTCTTACTGTTCTTCTGTAATGTACACTCATGTACATTCTAGTCCTTCCTGTATGGTTCGTTGCACTAAACAACATTTTCTGGTTGTTTTCTACTTTTTCTTTGCTATTTTTGTATCCAAAAATCTTGCTATTAAGCTCAACTCATTCTAGAAAAAATTAAATCCAGAGTCCCTTTAATCACTTTTAATATTGTGATTAACCTCTCCTTAAATTGTAGACATGATATTTGTTTTTAATTTTTCATTGGCTAAGCGCTTCGTATTAAGCACTGATTGCGACTTCGTGGATTATCTTGCAGCGGTTCCTAGGTTGTTGGCGGTGAGTGTTTTACACCAAATTTTTTTTAATTAGATGATATTTTGCGCCCCATCACAGACAGTTTCATTTATTTATTTGGTTCTCAAGTTGCAGCGTGTCTTGGTGGAGTTAAGGAAACGGTGTATCACTATTTATGTCAGTGTCCCCGTTTCGCTGGTACTAGGTTTCGTGTATTTGGGAGGGGATCACTCTCGCAGGACTGCCTGGGGGGTGGAACTGTAAGATATTGTAGACAAACCAGTAGACTACTGGGGGAGATGATTTGTGGGGAAAATGGTGGGATAAAAGTCACAAAGGCTTACGACCAAGGCCAATAGGCACCCAGTTTTAATAATAATAGTGCAACGTAAAACAAGGTCTATTTTTTAAGAGACCTAATCCATGGCTATGCATCCGAAAACAGTACGAGGTAGGATCAAAAGCGCCATTTTTTCGAAGGCCGCGATCCTCATGCAATTGCATAATATGTAAAAGCAATAATAATCATATTTGGTAAACTTTTCGAAATCTCTTCTCTCTTAACCCTTTTAAACTATATAGTTGTTAATAAAAGCAATAGATAGTTACAGAGATTAACAAACTAGTAGGTATATAGATTTCTAAGTTTTATTATAGGATAGGTTCTTTATTTTAGTAAATATTTGCAAGTAATATTTCGTGGGAAAAGATTAATGTAAAGTAATGATAGCCGATTTGAGATCAATAGAAATGAAACAAAAATTTACCTTAAAATAATGACCTAAAATAATAACCTTCCATTGAGGGTATATTTTAGTAAATAAATGTATATAGTAAGTTATTTTTTATTATTGTTCCAATATATATATAACAAAATTCTGTTACTAGTCTTCATTCTGACAGTAAGTAAATAGACTAGTGCCCTAGACAAAATAGCGTTCAGTTATATTTTAAAATTTGATTCATATTTCTGATTGACACTATCACACTTTACGTTCCCATAATATATTTCCTACATCATCTTGTACTACTCTTGTCAGTTCCAAGTTTCTCGATTCTAAACTATTCCTTTGCAAACTTTATTGAATTTTCGTTTTAAACTTGAAACTTGATATGGGCCAGGTCTAGTTCTTGTCATGTATAATATAATTTATTCTATTAACTGATGAGTGACACTCATCTGACAGTAACTCACTATTAAATTTTCACTGTAATACAAAAGACATTATTTGCAGTATAAATACTAATGAGGACGCAGTTAAAATGAATATAAGCCACTGAGTGACTGAGCGACAGAAGGTTGATGAGAGTAGAAAGCGCTATACGTTTATTTCTGCAATAATTCTTGTAGAATGCTCTTGTAGGATAGAAACTTGTGATGTCATGTGTTATGTGTCTATTTATAAATTTGAACAGTTTCTCCTTCCTCTATTTGAACAAAAGGTGACTTTTGCTTGTTTGAGAATTGAAACTCTGGGATATTAACATACTCTGGTGATGAGCTTTCTAGTTTACTGCTTTTCCTTCAGTTTTCTGGAGCACCATTTTCCTAGTCCATCTTCCATCATTAGCTCCTAAATTATATTGCCTTTCCATTCTTACCTCTTTCTATCTCTTGCTATTCCTGTCACCATTTGATTTTGTAGTCTTATGCATACGTGAAATCGGCGCACTTATATAATTAACTTACGAATGTATAATTCTTATCATGCTACAGTATCTACAATACTTCTAGGTATTTCACTTCGTACAATTCACAGTACAAACCAAAAACATCATAAGTTAAAAAAAAGGGCACCATATGACCTAATCAGAAACAAATTCACCCACTATAAACCCCATGTCCTGCAAACGTTTTCCCAAAAGCAGTGTGTGAGCTGATTTTTGCCTTACCAAAATCTGTGGCATTAACATCTTGATATCAAGAGATCCTGAAGGTGGGCGAATATATACTGGATACTGGTCGATAACACAAAACCTTGCGGGCCACTCATGGGAAAAATTATGAAATTCACAATGCACTAGAATTATTAATAACTAGGACTATTGGATCTTCTATTATATTGTAATATTAATTCTATTTTATAATACTTCATAGCTTTCCTCTCAGAATAGATTATTTCTGATATAAACTACATAGGATTACAATGAATGGTTTACAGAAATGAAAAGATATAATGAATATGATACATACGTCATTAACACTGCTATTATAATATTATAATATAGTATTATGATAATATTTTTTATATTATAACAAAATTTCACTATTATATCTTTTCATTATTATTACTATTATTGTTATTATTATTCCACTCTCTTATAAAGTTCCAAAGCGGAAGATTTTTCTCTCCAATCCTTTTTAGGAAATATTTAAACATTTCCTCCCAATTCTGGTAGTATCCAAAATAACCGAGTGTTGGAGCCCCTTGCAGTGGTATCAAGGCAGTTGAGCTCTTCTATCACCAGGACTATTTTCTTATTTTCCCATCGTATACGGTGTTTTCCCTCATTTGGGACTGAGATGTTGAAAATTTCCGCCAACTTTTTGATTCTGTCAACTAATTGTCAGGTCTGTTGTGGGCGACACTCCGATCCGTAATTAATGTTTCATCTCATTAATTCTTTATAAATCCTACCTGCAATAATTTACTGGGTTTTTAGTGATAATACGGAACGGGATTAGATCTAAGATCTTCGAAAACTTGGTGATAAATTTTGGTTACATTCTTGTGCATCATCTCTATGCTTGAACTTCATATTCACTCGTCATATGTTTCATATTCACTCGTCATATGTTGGTACGATTCAAATTTGCTGGAACAAGGTTCGGCATTGATTCTTAATTTATTATATACACAGTCTGATTTAGAATTCCTTCAGTAGGGATCTTATCTCAGAATAGCATTTTGAACATAGTAATATTTCTCCTTGGTGAATGTTTCGCACAAAAAAAACAAAAAAATCTAGGTACTTCCAACTTTGTATTCCGTTTAGATAACAACAGGAGATCAGATTCTAAATAATTCTGTTCCGATACTACCTATCGCTAGGTCCACCGAAATGCGATTCTAGTGGTTTATTTTATTATTTTTGATGGGTGCCTAAGCACCTAAGCAAATCTAGCTCTTATCCCCCCACAATTTAAAAAAAAAACATATCCTAAAAATGCTGTAATCTACTGACCTGACTGCAATATCTTAAAGTACCCTTAATCTCCAACGCCCCCAAAGAATTTTCTTGAGGGTGTTGCCCTCCCAAATATGCAGAACCTTGTGAAAGTTGTCCATTGTAACATAAATATTGTTTTATTAATGTAATAATTTACTTTGATAAACAAAAATATGTATGGTAAATAAATTGCTATCACAAATTTTATAGAAATTTTATAGTTTATATTCGTTCTAAGTATTTTTAATAAATTAATAACTAAATAAATAGAAGTATAAACTAAGGATAATTTACAATAACAGTAGCAATCCACCGACAAAGACTCGAAAATTGTTTATTAAAAAAAATCATTTTCTTCTCCAACCGTGTCATAATGACAAATATATCAAAAGTAGTGAGTGAAGTTACACTTTTAATCACAAATGAGAAAAAGTAAAAAGCAGCCATTATTTTTTCTCACAAGCGACATAAAGTGATATTACTCAACAATAAATTAGCCCGAGATCTCGACTAATACGTGTGAACAAGAGCGTATTGCAAAACAAATCCAAAATAGCGCCACTTGAGGATTCTTTTCCCAATCTGATTAATCCATCAATTTCTGGACCTGCCTAATTTATTTTTCCCCTAATGTGCGGAGGATATTTATTTTCTTCGACAATTGGTCCTCTACCATTTGTTGCCAATCGGAGCTTGTTTGTTCGTACTAAGACTTGTATTTGATTAGTTTGTGAGGCACAGTTCAACATTGGGTCATCTACAACGAACGATTGCTTTCTCTAATCGGTCCAGAGGTGCACCTTTCAAGGTGTTTTCGTCTTTCAAGAGTCACTAGTTTGTGCTGATCATCACATTATATTTGGGATCAACATTTCTTTTAATTAATTGATTTTTTTTTTTGTTTTCCGCTATTTTCACCAAAGGGTACCCAAGATTTTCTTTAAGGTTGGAATCTATCATTTTTATTTGAAAAAATAAGTCCCGGGAAAGTTAGTTTCTCTGGTGTTCTGCACAGCCTAAGATTTAACTATTTTTTCCATAATGACATTTCATTACATTTTTTGGTTCCTAAATGTTAGAATGTAGTGGGGAATAACTATAATCGTAAAGCAAACGTTTTCCACAGTTTATCTACTGTAGGCTGCCTTAAGTGACAGTGTGTTTCATACAATATAGACTCTGTAATTTATATAATAGTGGGTGAATGTTATATCTGTATGTAGGTTATATATGTATTGTATGATTGTATAAGTGTTATTCGTGTAGTGATGCCGCAAAGAATATCGAAATCCCCGAAGAAGTGGATAGTCCATTTCCCTCTGTTGGTGGAGCTACAGGTGTAATGTGATAGCAATGTGATAACAAGAAGAAAAAGATATAATTTTTAAATAAGTTATAACTAGTGGTTCCAGCCAGGCGCTATCTTCAGGTCAAGAGCCGCGGCAAACAGAAACCCTTTCAAACGAGGGTCAGTGCACGGTCAAAGGACCACCGCTAAAGAAAACCCGCTAAAACCCTTTCAAAGAGGGGTCATTATACGGCCAGTATACAGAAGCCACTTGGCCTATATTCCCTTCATACAAGGGTCAACGAACACTCAAAAGGCCACCTGGATACAAACAGTCTTTGTTAATCACCGACGGGCCACCGTCTGTCGCCACACTGGTCACTGACCTAACTCACCCTGGTCACCGACCTATTCAAGACCTAGGGTCAACACACTACAAGAGATGTTTTAGTGTGGCTCGTGCTTACACGCCTGTCAATGTGTGAGTAATACCAATATAAGCTTCGCTCCACTAGAGGAGGGCATCAGTATCAAATCAGGATTCAACGTTCAGACATCAGTTCACGTCAGTTCAAGCAGTTTCGCGAGCGCATCATTCAAGGTGTTCAAGGTTTAAACATATATTTATTATTACTCATAATCATTTACAGTTGTGCATCTTAGTTACTATTTCAATCGCTTTAAATTAATTGTAGTTATTATTTCAAACACTTTAAATTATTGTTAAAATATAGTCTATTTTCGTAAATTCAGTAGTTCGTATTTCGAGTAACAACTCTCTAACTAACATCCACCTATTCATCACATCAAATCCCTCTTCAAGACATCTGATCCAATACACAGGTGTCTTACCATTTTGTGAAAAATTCAAACTTTTAAGAAAATGTATCAGTTTGATTTGTGAGAATTCACTGAGAGAGAGTTATGTGAGTGTTTCACACATTTCTCCATAAAATTCTTAAAGTTTATCTAGAGCAAGTAACTGCAGCGGCAGATTTCTTCATGTTCTCTGGCACTTCCACAGGTCAGAAGAAAAGATATTCATACCCATTAGCGTAGTATAGCTAAAAATGCAAAATACTAAAGCATATATACAGTAAAAAAAATATATGCTTCATGAATATAAACAAAAGAGGATGTACGACAGTCTGGCTAACATAACAGTAACCCGGACGATTTTCCTGTTCATCTGGGTTAGTTGGCCACATTGTATCTTGTTGCAAAGGTTTTTTTCAACACTGATCCGAAACATAACTCTGTATACATTTGCATTCTTTGTGTATATGTCTTTTACTTTATACAATTGTCAGCTGCTAATTGAACTTCTGTGAACTAGTAAATAAATTCTAGTTTTCCAGTAAAGCTGTTGTATTTTTTTATAAAAAAGTTGCATATTTTAAACTAACAAATTTATGTCTTGCTTTTCCGTTTAAAATTCAGATTGGTTACACTTCAAATTTCATCTCTGTCGTCTACTGCAATATTATTGCTATTTGAGGAAGTATTGCCATATAGCAAAATGTTTCAAATTGATTTTTTACCGGATATAAAGGTCTTGAAGTTTGCAGCGAAGTCTTATTATTATTATTCCCAAAAGGGGAGGGAAGTAAACCCTACGCTATCCAAAGCCCCCTCGGGCCCATATAGCTACCCCTAAAGAATACCTACCACTGGGACTAGAATGAAAATCCAGGCCCAGGTTTTAACCATCTAAGTTTCACAACAGACCGAACAAATCGGACCAAAACCTTAAAAGGACACAGCTTAAGATCCTCTACCGACATCCTATTCCGGCCGAAGGTCCTAAACCTAATCTCCTCACAACCCAAACAATTCGTCATCAAATGCATGGGTGTTTCCTCCTCAGTTTCACAAACTCTACAAAAAGGGTCAGGCACAAGTCCATTATATAGAGATGTCTCCTTAAACCACAATGCCCAGTGAGGAATCCAACCAGATACCTGAGGGAGGTCCGTGAAAGACATCGGACCCCACTACTCAAAGCTCCGTCCGGGCCCCCAATGAGCATTTTAGACTGCCGACAACCCACTGCACTCATCCATAAGGATGAGTGCTGTGAGGTCATCCACGTCTGAAAGCCCGACAAACATGTGTCAGAAGACACACCAACAGCAGGCTCTGGACCAATGAAAGGGAGAGAGGCACCTAATTTGGCAAACCTATCCACCTCCTCATTCCCAAAAATTCCCATATGACCTGGAACCCAGACCAGAAGCACATCCTTTAATGAAGAAAGATCTTCCAGTCTTTTAGAACATTCCAACACCAATGTGGAAGTGAAGACACATGAATTAAGCGCCTTCAACGCAGCCTGGCTATCCGAGCAGATACAAACACCTTTTAAATTAGTGTTACGCACCCTCTCATCCAAAATACAGCAAAGAATTGCATAAACCTCAGCCTGGAAAACGGTGGCCCACTCACCAAGAGGCGCTACCAATGATCTCCCGTCTCAAAATAGACGGCAGCCCCAGACCTACCATCCATCCTGGAACCGTCCGTGTAGCATCGGAGATAATTCTCAGGAATCACACCAGACGGACCCAGGGTTAACCAATCTTCCCTAGAAGGCAACCTAACCCTGTAGGAATGACCAAAGACAAAAGTCTTCAAATTCCTATCAGAAGGGAAACCTGTAATGGGAATCCTTAAAAGCATCTCACGATAAATGATAGAATGACCATATCGCTTACCCTGCCAAAAACCTGCCTGTTTAATTCTATAACAGGCTTTCATTGCCTGGTTTTTCACCTCCACAAAAAGAGGTGGAATCCCTAACAAAGTCTCCATAGATGCGGTCGGTGTCGTCCGAAACGCTCCAGTCACCGCCAGACAAGCCAAGCGTTGGACTTCTTCCAACAGCTGCCTAGCAGATCGTGTTTCAATGCGACGCCACCACACCAAAGCCGCATATACCAATCTAGGTTTAATGACCATACAATAAATCCAGAACATCATCTTGGGAGTGATTCCCCAGTTCTTACCTACAACTCTTCGACATTGCCAAAAGGAGATTATCGCCTTTTGATGTTGTGTCTTAACATGTTCCGACCAGTTCAATTTACTGTCGAGAACTACTCCAAGGAACTTCACTGATTTGCTAACCTGTATGGAAGTACCTAACAACCTAGGAGGTGTAAAACCTACTATCTTCCTTCTATGAGTAAATAGAATTGCCTGGGTCTTAATAGGATTAATAGAAAGACCCTTATCCTGTGTCCAACAATACACCATGTTAAGGGCGCTTTGCATTAGGTCCGAAATAGTGGACAAACAGCGCCCTAACAATAAAATAACACCATCATCGGCATATGCTTGCACATAAAATCCCGATGAATTCATCCTAACCAAAAGGTCATCCATGACGACGCACCACAACTTAGGTGAGAGACAACCCCCTTGAGGGCAACCTCTCCCCACTTGTACTATCATGGTGCGCCCGCCAAGGGAAACCTGTATAACCCTACTCCTAAGATAGACACCTATCCAATTGATTAAGACGGGATGTATACCTTTTCGTACCAAGGCATCTTCCAGAGCATCAAACGATACTCTGTCAAATGCCCCCTCAACATCAAAGAAACACCCTAGGGCATATTCTTTTATTTCCAAAGCAGATTCTATCCTTCCGACGAGACAATGTAATGCAGTCTCTGTCGACTTACCCACAATATAAGCATGTTGGTTAGGATGGAGTGGATGATCCCTTAATGGGCCATCAGTAATATACCTATCCACCAACCTTTCCAAAGTTTTCAAGAGGAAAGACATAAGACTAATGGGTCTAAATGCCTTGGGGTCGGAGTAGTCATTTCTTCCCGGCTTGGGAATAAAGACTACCCTTACTTCTCTCCATAATGTTGGTACATAACCAAACATCAAACATCCTTTAAACAATCTTAACAATACCTTCGTCAGCACGTCCCCACCCTTTTGCAACAGACAAGGATAAATCCCGTCCGGTCCAGGTGACTTGAAAGGTGAGAAACTTTGTACTGCCCAACTAACTCTATCATGTGTGACAACCTCATCTAAGGTGGATACATCTTCAAGGTCCCATCTCCTACCACCCACCAAAGACGAAGCAGCATTTAAACCAATATTATCCGGGAAGTGAGTATCAAGCAAAAGCTGCAGTGTCTCCCCTTCCCCCCCTGTAAAGGAACCATCAGGGTATCGTAGGGTACCTAACTGACTGTCCCTATCCTTACTAAGAATCCGTACCAATCTAGATGATTCCTGGAACGAATTTATATCCTCACAAAAGGATCTCCAGGAATTCCTCTTGGCTCTCCTCAGAGCATATTTATATGCTCTTTTAATACTGTTATAACTATCCCATGATTCCGAAGAATCAGCAAGGACAGCCTTCCTGTATGAGCCCCTTACCTGTCTCCTCAGTTTTTCCAACGAAGAAGACCACCAGGGATTCTTACTATCCTTAACCACCTTGGGAGGACAAGACTCCTCGAATGAGGATCTAATGTGTTCATGAAGAATACCAGCCTCCCTTTCCAATTCCTCTATGCCATCAGGGGCTTCTGATTGGATAGTCAGTTTATCTTCAATAATTCTAGAATATAAACCCCAATCCGCCCTCCTGGGATTCCTATAACTAGCCAGGGTAATTGGATCAATCCCCAGACTAAACCTAATCATCCTGTGATCGGAGATGGAAGCCTCAGGACTCACCCTCCAATCCTTAATCAGACCACTAAAATTCCTAGAAGCAAGGGAAATATCAATAACCTGTCTTCTAATCCTAGTAACAAAAGTGGGTTCAGTACCCCTATTCAGGACCTCTAATCGCGTGCCCACCAGGAAATCCATGAGAGCGCGACCCCTACCATTGGTGTCGCTGCTGCCCCAGACAACATGATGTGCATTCGCGTCACATCCTATTATAATAGGTATGTCATTGGTCTCCGAATACCGAACCAAACCCATGAACTCCTGAGGAGGAGGAGAGGGGCCATCATAGGGGAAGTAAGCCGAAGCCACAACTACGTCGCGACGACGCCCACCAACCCCCAGCCCAACCCTCACCGCCACCAAGTCCCGAGAGCAGAACTGTCGAAGCAGGACAGCGTCGACACTCCGACTGGCAAGAATACATGCCCTAGGAATGTCCCCGCCATCCGCCACGAACAGTCTGCCATCAACCACACTCAATCCTCGAACCAAACCTTTAAAGGCATAAGGTTCTTGTATTAAAATAAAATATGTATGCAACTTAGCAATACAACAGCATAAGTTAGCCGTTGCATCTTTGCTATGCTGCAAGTTAACCTGAACCATTTCTACCCTGTCAATCATAGTAATAAGTCAACTAATGTAAGAAATGGAACTTCTGACAAACTTGATAGCAGGCAGGAACAAAAATAAATGAATAATAATAAAATAAATAAATAAACAAATAATAATAAAATAAATAAATTATAAATAAATAAATAGACCAATAGATAAATAAATAAATAAATAAATAAACAAACAAATAAATATAAATAAATAAATAAAAATAAAAATACCTGCCTTACATATCTTTCCTTTTTCCTTTGACCACGTTTCAGAAATCGCCGCAGGAGGACAAGTCCTCCGCGGCTCCTCCTGACACGTTCTCCTCCAGAGCAAGCCTTCCCTGCCTCTGGATATTTTTCCAGATTCCCACCCATTAGTGCATCCAGGCCCTGGTCACCCGACTCTGGATGTACAGAGGAATTACCCCCACCACCGGTGGCCCCCTCCTCTAAGGGGCCCCCGGCTGACGAATTTAAAATTAAAAACATATAAAATAAAATTAAAAATTCATCTCCAGAGCTCTCCACCCTCCACGGAGCCTCACAATTTGGGACGCTTTGAAGAAGCGCCAGAGCTACCCTAGAGATATAGCGCCCAGGGATTGTGAGCCATGGCCCACAATACCCGGGAGCTCACCCATGCGTTCTTTACGCTAGCCGATTGACCAGAGCTGGGTTAGGCTCTGGCCGCCTGTTTAGTGGAGTCAGGAACCAAAGTGGTGTGTTGGACTGCAAGGCACGCCGAGGAAACTTGCCTCCAGCGAGAACCTGCATCCTCAACCACCAGGACTTCCCTCCCCCACGACACAGGTATCCACACACGGCAAACATGTGGGTGGCACCAGCACGTGCCACTGGCGTGTAAGACTGTAACTATGTAAGTGTATAATGTTAAGGCGTTTAGGTGTAAGTGATGCAATATGAATTCCCACGGAGGCTCCGCAGCAAAAGAATTCGCTGCAAGAGATTCAGGCCGCACATAAATTATGGCGACCCAAACAGAGGGCAGAAAAGTCTCCACCAACTCACACTCCTAATGGGAAAACCACTGCACTTGTTAGTCTGTAATTGTAGCTGAGGTACGTGGGAGTGCTAGGTTCCCAAATAGCCCGAAGGCTACCCTCTGCGTTCACCCTCCAACTTAGCCACCCACGCTTCCACAAAGTGGAGCGCAGATGTTTCCGGCGAGGACGCGTTGGATGGGCTAGAATGAGGTTCCGCGACGGAATAGCCGTCTCGAGAAACATAGGGAAGTTTCACCCTATGTGAGTACGAATACTCCCTCAAACCTTTGGCTCCACAGCGAAGTCTTTCTCTCTTTCTATATATATTAAGGGTGAGGGGACGTGAAAAAATACAACACTATCGTTTTTCGATCAATTAAACATTTATTGAGACGTTTTTCGTCAACCAAAATGCAGATCCTCCGAAACATTAGCTCTTTGTATGTGTAGTTGATATAACAAGTGTAAAGAAAATCGTTGGAGCCGTTTTCGAGAAATTCACAAAAACTGAAAAACAATTCAGTAATATGGTACTTCCGGATGAAGGATTTTGCCGGAATTCTTAATGTCTGATGCGGTGGTAGTACCTAAACGGAATTCCAAGTTTAAGCTTCCTGCAACTTTTCGATTTTTGAGATATTCTTTGACTCACTTTCATCCACACACACTAACAGATAGACATACAGATCATTTTCTAAAAACACTTTTTGGATTCAGGGGACCTTAAAACGTGTATTTCCGGTGGAAACTCAATATCGAAAATTCTGCATGATCGCAATATTTTCTCTAACCGTAGTTAGAGAAAATAAAAAATGCTAGAACTGTCGAGGGTGATGTTGTTTATACATGTTGTTGTTAATATATTCTTTATGAATCACAATAGCATAAAATTAAACAATAATTGTGCAACAACAAAACAAAGCAACCAACAATTTTAAGCTAATTCAAGTATGTGCTTTCCCCTTGAGTTATTCTACTAGTTAAGCGCACACATCTCCCAGTACGTAGGGTGTAGTAGGATCTTCAAGTTTATCCACCAAGTAGTTCACCCTAGCCGACTGGGATAGTATGGCAATTTCAGCCAAAGAAGGAGTAGTACAAGATTTCTGCTTCATCCTCCACAAACACTCCCTGACAGACAGACACACTTATGCACTTCCCTCCCCTCTTTTATAGAGTTGGCTTCACAAGTGGTGCATTCGACGCTCAAATCTTCTCCCCCTCAAAGTTCTATCTTTATTTATTTTTTTTCTTTCCATTTATGCTATTTCACGGTATTTGTTGGTTAATGCCATGCCTGGTGCAGAAGTGTATGCATTATTTCTCCTTCCCCGGCATTGCAAATTTTCCAGTCGTTGCATATCTTCTTTCCACATCCCGCCACCAACATAGTTTACTTGTCTCCTTTTTGCCTTATATTATGCAATTGAAAGAGTCAATTCACTTGAGTAGCTCAACAAGTATTAGAAAACCAACAACCATGGAAAACCGAGGGTGCAGTAAAAAAAGGTGAATTTCCCTTCATACACTCATATATATAAGTGGAAAATACTAATTCCAATTGGGATAATCCCATATTCCTTGGGAATTGAGGGTGACTTGTACTTCCTTTAGCGCAAAACTCTTAAACTTAGAAATAGAAAAATCCACTCAACCCAATAATGTGGTCTGCAGATGTGTGAAAGCGAACAAAGGAAGCGCTAAAAAAGAAATGGAGTAAATAGAAAAAGGAAGAAGTGGAAGAAAGATGTAGCAGCGAAGAGAAGTAGTGAAGTAATCAAATAGAAAAATCTGTGATGCAGTTAAGGGGATATAGGAAGAAGATTTGCAAGGAAATGGGATCATGGTTGGCCTTGGTAGTGAAATCTGGGTGGGAGCGGCGTGACAAGAAGAATTGGTAAGAAAGAAAAAGGGATTGGAGCAAATAAAGAAGAGAATCCTCCTATGGAGGGTCACGGCTCCCCCCTCCCAGCTCCAAACTGACACAATTGTTCCTTTTGTTTCTTCTTCTTCTTTTTTTCTATTTTGGCCTCCAAATAAAAAATGCATGTCACTTCTACTGGTAAGTATTTACTTCTGCTTTAGTTCTCTTCCATTACATTTCACCTATTAATTAGTTAGTTCTTATAATTTCTCTTTCGGGGTGCACAACTTATATAAGATAACAGTTAAACCACTGGGGATCACCTTTGACGGTTGTTTTTTGCAATTAATAATAATACTAAACAAGCAATGACTTCAGAGAGCTGACTGGTTGCTAGAAGGCAAGTTAATATTAAACTAATTCTTTAATCGTAAAATGGGCGGACGAAGGCTTTTAAAAAAATATGCAGATCTCAGGAATCAAACCAAAGTAGTGCAATGCTCTTTCTGAAAGGAAAGCTATGCAAATTAAGTGGTGGCCACATTTGCCTGTAAGAACTATATGTATACTTTTGTAGTGAGAGTGTATCAGAAAACGCCGACATTGTAAACAACTTCTGAGACATCCTAATAGTGAATTTGGAAGCCAAGAAAGCTTTGCCTGAAGATACTGCCATGCCGACTGATGAAAATTTGTACAAATCAGCCGATATCAGGAGAATTAAAAATTCAATATACCAACTGGAAAAAATCAAGAGTCGTGCCAATAGTGATATCCTCCCAAAGTCTTGTACTAAAGTCGACAATGGAATTTTCACCATGAAATTGGAATTCACTGACTAGAACTACAAAAGTCTTGTATACAATGGTATGTTGGGTAAATTTTGAATAACTAGGCGCTAGACTTTACCAAAAGAAATGTGAAAAATATTAATAAAACAATAATTATAATATAATAATGTAAAGTAATTTGTTGATGGGTTGGGTAGGTGGCAGGAATCGAGGACAGCAATGTTGTCCATAGCTTTTCTTCTCTTAGGAGTCTGTACAACTCGCTATCCAAGATGGAATTTGTGTTTTTCAAAGAGAAAGAATACTGTTCTGTAGAAAGGCATTGCACTAAACAGGCTCCGGGCACCAAGGATCACAGTTGTTAACGCGCCTGAAAGAAAACAAAAAAAATCACACACTAAGATTCAGACAATCAAACTTCCCCTTCTCTACACAGGCTGCATTTGAAATTTTTATCCAGTTATGGAATTTTTGTTAAAATATTGGATGCAAAAAATTGTTGCTTACAATTCAGATATTGGTTGTTTACAAAATGGGGCAGTTTAAAAATATTATAAAAGGTTTTTATTATTTTTATTGTATTTAAATAACTTCAATAGGATCGTCCTTCAGAAAATATTGACAGTATTTTCCGGAGGCCAATGAACTTATTAGTAATTGGATTGAATAATATTTTTCCTTGAAGTTCCAATATATCTGAAATGGAAATGTTATCTTTCTCTTTTGAAACAGTTTTATTTATCACTTTCCATTTCTCTTTTTTATCATTTCTTTTTTAGTTTATAATTTAGTGACGTCAACAAAAGGTATTACTATAAACATATTTCGTCTTTGTTTCAGGTGAGTACTGAATATGGTAATATTTTGGCTGAACTTTTCATAATGGTACGTATTGGCTGGCAAGTACTTGAGATTTTATCTGTCATAGAAAGCATATCTTTGATGTTGCTGACCGGTTTCGGATTTTCATCCAGCGTCAGAGTGAGGCCAGCTAATCAAGTCTTACACCATTAGGTAATCTTATTAGAAAAAAAAGTAGGTCAGTGACATCTCTAGACAGATGTAGGGACTACCCACGTAATTTTGTATATTAATTAAAAGTTAACTTAAATCACCTGGTTGCTAATTGCAACTCTATACAAAAAAATCATATGGTTACTTTTAAGATCATTTTATACAGAGAGACGAGACAGGAAAGGTTGTGTTTATGAGTTTTGTTTTAATTTGGACGTTTTGGACAATAATAATTAAACCCGCAGGGATGAGTGATTTTTTTTTTATTAATTACTCCTTAGCAGTTATTTAATAATGATAATGCTCATAATAACAATATGTAATGTCATTCTTTATCTATTTTTGCTGCACATGACTGTACGTATATATTGAGTTCTATTTGAGATTAACCAATATATGTTTGAACAGGTATTTTAATTGTGAGAGTTAAAGAATAAACCTTCTGAAAATAAACATCTGTGTTTTTGTTGCTTACCCGAACCCCACCGTCTTCACTGAGTTGTTGGAAAAGCCACAGGGCTTTTCTATTGACGTAACAATCTCTAGACGAACTTGATTGGCCTCACTATGACGCTGGATGAAAATCCGTAACCGGTCAGGACATAGAAAAAATGCATCCCAGATGTTATCCAGCATTGCGGACCCACACATATTCCCTAAAAAATAGTATCTACTATAGTTATTAATCTCTGGATAAAATATAGCAAGAGTACGAATTACCTAAGGAATAATTTTGTTTAAATTTGGGATTGCGCTGAGGAAAGAGCCTGAACTTTTAGAAAATTAAATCCGTCCTAGACATCAAGTACCCGGGCTCAATGAAGGATAGAGTTGGTAAGGTTGAGGTTGAATTTTTAAGTAATTTAGGAGCTGAGATAATTGATGGTATATGAACAGGTTCATTGTTTGTGCAATAGTGAAAAGGAATGCTCACTGTGCTGGAATGATCTGCATTACGAACGCTCTATGTGGTGTTGGTACAGCAAGTTTAAAAAAGAACTCCCTTCAATAAAACGTTCTTCTAAATTTCGTGCAGCGAAACTCCTGGTGGCACTGACTTAATCAGATGGAAAACTAAGTTTTAATATCTATGAATTTTAACTTTCTCCCGCAAGTTGAGAGAGAAAGTATCAAATTCGAAAATTTGAGTTTTCATATCAACTGCTTGTCCCCTGAGTGTTCTACTGTCCATATAATAATAAAATTCATTGAAAACTTTGCAGAAAGTCCAAATTTAAAGCACATCGATTACCCGCAAGTGCAACCTTACAGAATTCGTCTTGAAATTTTTTTGGAATTTTCTCGAAAATGGATACACCGATTTTCCTTCAACTTCGAACGTTAACGTCAACTGCACAGTTCATTCACTGTTATTTGAAATATTTATTCGAAACAAATTATTTTAGGAGAATTCTGGGGGGGGATCGCCAGTTAAATTTAAAATTTAAAAGGTTTAAATTTAAACTGCCGCTATAAGCTTTGTTAGTTGAGACAGAGAAGGTGCATACTAGTCATACTCAGGTATATACGTAACCCCTGACATCTCTTTTTATGGTAAACCCAACTATATGGTATGCTAAAATGGCCATTAAAAAAAATTTGTCAATTAAATATGTCAGTTAAATTGATCATACAAATCCCCTCCACCCGCCACAAAAAAACAACTTTCCCATTTGGGATGGCTTAAAACATGCATTTTTATTGAGAAATTAATTATTTGACAAGTTGTATGAGCGCAATAATTTGTGTTCTCACCCAACAGCTGATAGTTGACGTTTTCGCAAAATGTACTCGGCAGGAAAACTGGAGTTTTTCAACTCTCCGCTTGGACAGTAGAGGAGAAAGTGGTTTGTGCTTGGTTATATATATAATAATATCCAGTCAATTATACAAACGGTATTCTACACCAAACCTCCAAGAAATATTCTTCTTTTTGTGGTTGGTTCCGCAGCGGTAGAAAGCATCAGAGATATTTTCCGTGATAGCCTGCTTATTTTCTTGATCATCGACCGGTGTCGGGCGTTCGCCCATCATCAGGTTGCTTTTTGTCAAACAGTGTGATAACATAGATTGGCACAGAGCAAATCCATGTTATCACACTGTTCCTCTGAAACCGGTAGATGACCAGAAAAAGAAGCAGGCTATCACGGAAAATATATCTGATGAAATATTCTTCTATTTATCGCCGTCATCTCTGGCATTTCTGTCACTGTCATTTATACTTATTTTACCTACAACCTTGCCTCATTTGTTTTCCTAGTTGTTTTAGTGAAAATCAGTGTGCCGCTTGACAACAACGTAAAGTTATAAATTCGTTTCCGATCTTTACAAATTATTCTTCTGTATACAGTAACCTGTCCATAATCTTCCTTAACGTTGTTAAAAACTTGTGGAATTAATTCCACAGGTTATTAAGTTCAATTGTGAATAAATTTTGCTGTATAAAATACTAATTAAAAAGGAATAAGTTATTTTTGCACACTTAGACCATCAAAACTATAACCGTGGTAAGATATCGTTTTTTTATTAAAGTACATAAATAAGCCAGTTGGGAAAGTGCGGGAAAGGTAATTAGATAATTGTCAAGTATTCTGCCCTTTATATATAATTTTCCTGTAACATACTTTGAAATAAATTTATATTATATCCGTTGACATTCTGAAGTGCCTTCACTACCTTCCTATATTTATTATAGGTATGCATGTAATTAAATTCTCTGTTATAATAACAAACAAATAATAATTATAATTACAGTAATATGCTGAATTTAATCTGTAATAAACCACTTAGAGTAGAACTTGTTTTATTCGTAAATATGTAATATGTAACCATTTACTTTTCAATTTAAAGTATTTATGTAAAGTGGTCTTAAAATTATTATATCGACAGTTTTCTATTTTACGGTTGCATACGTCAGCAAACTAAGTTATGTTAAGTAATATGTAAGTTAGAAAAAATAAATTATTTTAAAAAAGAAACATAATATAAATATTAACTTATTCCTATATTAAAATTATAGTTTAGTACGTGGATGTAGAGGGTAAAGAGTATAGCCTCTGGCGTAGAATGGTGGAGTAGGTAGGTAAATCAGGTGAACAATTCCGATAGGTTGTCTCGGTCTTCTTAAATAATTAATCATGACATGAATCACAATTAATGATTATATTTTAGTCGTTAGTCGTTTATTAGTTAATTGGTAGTCATCAGTCATTAGTCACTATGATTACTTGATTACGTTTACTTTCTATGTTTAGGCATTAACTATGAAATAAAATCGACATTTGCTCCAATATTGTAGTTATGTAAGATAAAAACCTATCTTAAGTATTAACGTCTTCTGATCATCTGAGCAAGTAAGTATTTTGTGTTATTACATATTATAATCGTGTAAAATCTGTCATTGAACCACTGGAAGGCCCCCTCAGTGCTGATTTCTTTTGTTAAAGTACTCAGCTGAAACAAATGATTAATGACCGTTCCATGGACCAATGATTTCTGATTAATCCTTATTTACGTCAATCCGGAATTAATCATTAATCTTTTTTTTTTTTTTATAGCAATGAAACTAACATAAATCTTTGTACACTTATGAAAGAAACCCATCTTTAGGTAATGTTATCGAAGGGCATCGAAAAGCGGTAGGTATTGTTGGAAAAAAGAAATCGCTAAAAATTTGGAGAAAAATTTAATGTAACTGATAAATTTATCATCATTGGCTGAATTTTTACTGATGTCCTTGCTGTTAAATTTCCAAGATTAAATATTCTGTGATATTTCCGTATTCAACTGTACTGTTCGTAAAGAAAATTAAATTAATTTACCCACGAAATCAACCCTTTCTTTAACCTTTTATTTTCAGATCAATCGATTGTAAAGTTGACAAAATATATTATGATGACTTCTATTCTACACATTTCAAATTTTTTTTTTTGTCTTTTATTTTCATTTCATTTAAGCAATTAAATATTTGACGTATTCAACACTCACTGTGTGATGGGTCCATCCAGTGCCGCTTTTCAATCATATCAATTAAAACATAATAATTATAATTTCACTTTTATTAATTACTTATATTAAAATAATAATAAAATAGAAAGGTCTTTCATTTCCAAATACTACATTTCATAATAAATATATTAATATATTTTACAGGAAGGAATATTATCCTATACATTTCACATTTTATAGGAAGTGAAATTATTTCAATATTGCAAAACATAAAACAACCTGACTGTTATAATACTTGTCAAAAATGACTTGCATAATTTAACAGTTTTTAAATAACTTTAATATATCATAAAGGTCTCTCTCTCTCACGATGAATACGTATTGGTGATGAATCTTTTAGCCAAACTGGCGAGCACTTAATTAGTGACATTGTTTGGGGCCTAACCTCCCCTTTACTTCCACATTTATCGGAAAAAAAAAAACTCATGTGATACATTCACATGAATTTAGTGACTTATTATAGTCCGAAAGTGAATTATTAATCACCTTTCCCCAGCCAAATTATTGAGCGCGCAGTTAAGGTTAAGATTATAGTGTAAGCTAAATAAATTTTTCCAGAAAATATTCCAAATAATAGTGGGAATAGATTCATATCTGTGCAGTTAGCATTCCAAATTTCAAGAAATTTGTTGAAGCACTTTTCAAGGGATTCCCCCACCGAAAAAAATAACGCAAAATCCTATTCTATAAAATCGCAATTGCAGATAACCGATTTTCTTCAAACTTAGAATTCTAGCGATGCTTTAAATGTCAAATAATATTATATAAGTAACGTAATCATGCATTATACTGGAAAACTTAACATTGCTTAGAACCTGTCAAGGGAAATGTTTACCCGAGTAACAAACTGAGTGCCTACTGATCGGCCCACCTCACATTCCTTCCCTGGAAATCCTCAGCGATGCATAAAGCGCCGTTGGCCTTGCGACCTTTTAAACAGCTAGTGGTAGTCATTACTGCATGACTACCAATCAAGTCATTGCAATTATCATATCAGCTTATTTACTTATTGTAAAATTGGTTACAGTTTTAAATTCAAATAAAGAGTGACTAAAAAAAAACATTTTCAAGTTTTTTCCCAGTGATTTTTCTTTTTTGAGATACAGACATACACACACACACACACACACACACACACACATATTTGTTAGAAATATATTTTTGTGTTCCAAGTCTTGTATTCCCTGCAATCATACGTTGTATTTCCGATGATAACTCAATTTCACACAAGTTAACATTTAAAATAAAAATATATTTATCTCTTTTGTAACAATAAACTTGGCCATATTAAAATGTTTAATCTGTATATTTTATTGTAAATAATACTATGTTCTGTTTGTTTCCACTTTTATAATCAAATTGAAACCGTAACATTGGGAAATTTAAATAAATTTACATTTTAAACTATATAAAGTTTCATCAGCCGGAAAAATATTTTATGTTTTCATTTGTAATTATTATAATCCATTTTTAATGAAATTATCCTTTAAATTTAATTAAAACTTTTTAAATTAATTAATTATTGTACGATTTTGTACACAATTTTATTAAATAAAATATTATATATTTATATAATTTATTTAAATAACGAACATATTACATAATTGCAATTTTATATTCTTTGGTAATTTTTTAAGATTATATGCAATTTAAGAATTTAAAGAAGAAAAAAACAATAAATAGCTTTTTCAAATTCCAGTTATTATAAAATGAATGTGAGTTTTCTTTTTGTGAAAACATAAATTAATCACCTAAAACCTGGCGTGAAACACTTACACAACTTTCACACCTAACTAACTCCTAAAGTTTCAAGTTTCCAAATTATTCAAAGTGATTATTGTCTCCTTAATACTACATGGTAAGCGAAATTATAAAATGTAAAAGAACATCAACACAATATTCCTTTTTTTTTATGTGTTTCACGTAATTTGGTACCGGAAGCACTTGTTGTAAGGTCTGCTGAGCAGGAAAAAGTGGTTTCCAGAAAATTGCTCTGTGCGTGTGTGTGAGTTAGCTTTAGTCAAGCATGGAAAATCACGGAGTATTCAAACGTGATATTTAATTTGGATTCTATTAGCGTTCCGACAAAAGAGTTTTGGTCAAAATCGGAAATCCAGAAGTGCTACTTTGCTGAATACAATGAACTTAGTTGCCCTAGAGCAATTTTCTAGAAAATGGTTCAAATGACCTTGGTAATCACCTACTGCAGAAAAGACCACCAATTTTATTTGAAAACATTTTTCCGGGGACTTTCATTTTAGGGGATTTTTTCCACTTTTTTAAATTTTTCTTAAACTCTGTGGTCACTGGCGCCGGATCCTTATCAATGCACTGTCGACCTTCGGGACAGTGTTCCAGGGTTCTTTCACTACAGATAAATAACACTGTCATCATCGAACAGTGTGCTGTAGAGGCTCCTAGGGACAGAAAATCAATGGGCAGCTCTGAATCCGGGACCTCCATGTGTGAATCCAGTGCGCTACCACTCAGCTAATACCGTGCTTCCTGTTAGGTGTTATTTCTTTATAGCGTATGCTTCCAGTACCTATATATAATTAAGGATATTAACCAAAATGCTTAACCTCTATTTTACATTGAGTTTTCTCATTTTTTTCCTCATAAATGACTTCAGCAATTTCGTTTAAATTTAATATACGACCTAACTACCTATATAAAAAATCTACAACTTTATTTGTATCATTTTATTGAAAATTTAATTTCTGTGAGGAATTATCTGTTTTATATAATATAATGTTGGTTCCCCTGCCCACCAACACCATCTATGTCGTTTTGAGAGCAACTAACTCTTTAGTAAACATTCCAAGTTTAAATAATAATTCTTTTTTGCTGTTTAATTAGAACGTTGCGACATGTTTTATAAAAATAGTTTTAAAATTAATAGAAAAGAAATGTATCAAGTAAATATTTCAAATTTAAAATATTTGTTGAAACAGTACAAGAAATTGAACAAATAAAAGAAAAAGAAAGAAAAAAACACAATTTTGATGATGGTCCATAGATGATGGTCAATGGAGCATGTTCCATAGTTTGGCATTTGTAAGATTTGTGGACAGTAAACATGTGGTGTAGATCAGGGATGAGCAACTCGCGGCCCGTTAAACATGTTTATGCGGCCCGCCAAGCATTTCTAAAATTGAATTTATTTTATCGACTTTCTCCCATCAATATACTGTTATAAAATTAATTATAATAAAATGGTAGTACATATTAAACCGAAACAATTTTTTGTGACGAGTTACTCACTTGACGGCGACTTGTTTAAACATGCAATACGAACGCGCCGCGTCTGTGCTTGTTTGTGACGAGATACTCACTTGTCGGCGACTTGTTCAAACATGCAATACGAACGCGCCGCGTCTGTGCTTGTTTGTGTTTGCTTCTGTCACACAATCAGTCAGACTGGTAAGCTGTTAACTAGCAATTTTAGCAATTCTTGTGTTTCTTGAAAGGCGTGAGTGCAATATTATTGTCAAAAAAGTAATATTAGATTCTTCTTTACTTTGGGTGGTTATGAAATGAACCTTTTTCATTTTTATAAATCTTATGTGAGCCCTGAGAAATTTCCACTTTTGACGAAAATGCAAGCAAATGATGTCTCTGTTCGGAAGTACGTATGTTTGCGAACAATTATTTTCAACCATGAAATTAATCAAAACTGACCACCGATCAAGACTGAGTGATGCACGATTAGAAAGCTGCCTACGTGTAGCTACCTCATCAATTCCGGCTGATATTGATCAGCTTGTATCGAAAAAACAATGCCAAATTTCTCATTAAAAATTTCAAGTAAATTCGTTTTTCTGTTCTTTTCTTGTTTGTTTTTATTTTGCATTAAAATTTGTATATGAAATCTTTACTTTTTTTTAAACTTTATATTTTTTTATTCTAATGTTTATTATAAATAAAGTTTTGTAAATTATTAATAAGTGTTACTTTATGTGCGGCCCGCCAAAAAATTTTAAAATTTAAATTGGCCTGTTGATTAAAAAGGTTGCTCACCCCTGGTGTAGATGATAATCATAGTAATAAAGTGATAGGTAATCCATGTTTATAACCCATGTGATCACTTGGGTTATAAAACTTCATCTTCAATTAGTATTTCTTTGTTAAACATGTTTATATAAGTACCGACCGTATTTGTGTAAGTACCGAGCTGTCTTTGACCTGAATCAAAACAACTTTAAATGCAAAGGAATATTAGCACACATCAAAATCCAAAATCTTGATTGATTTCAACAAAAATTATTATTAGGTAAAGATGTATTGCTTAAACCTGCAAGAAGAAGAATTGTAGGGAACTTAGGAGTTCAGATATTCAACTGTTTCATAAATAACTTTGGTTCCACGAGCATCATAAAGATGAGAGGGTTCTCCTGACATGTGGGACAATACGAAGCTATAATTGGATGTGTAAGATATAGAGAACGACTAAGCGGGCGATGGATTATTATTGAGAGTCCTTTACTATAACTAGGCGGAGAAGATACTTAGACAGTTACTGGACATGTTGGAATGATGGACATTTTGTTCGTACTGCCAGGTCTTAAGATGCCCTCGAGGGAATTTTGGACTAGTCTCCTCTAGGATGCAAAACCGAGGCTTATCTGGCACTATAATGCTTAAAAAAAATTATAAGTACTCGAAACCTGGAAGAGAAACATTGGAGAGGTTACTTTTCCTTCAATTTCTATACTCTATATTGAAGTATAGAAATTATCCTTTAAAAGAAGATGAACATTAAAAGATATGACCGGTTCAGAAGGAGTAATCGGTGGGCTTAGATTTTGGACTTTGACGTGCTGCTAATATTCCTTTGCATTCAAAGAAGTTTTGGTCCGGTTCAAAGGCAGCTCGGTATTTATAGTAAATGCGAAAATAATTTTAGCAAAAGAGGCTAGTGTTCTGGTCCCTGAACATAATGTGCTAGAAAATTATAGAAGAAAATGAATAAGCTGAAACTAGTATACCAGTTAGTGGAGAATAGACAGATATATATATATATATAAAACGGATGAAGAAAAAATAGAAAAGAAAAGGACATCATCGGAAAATGGAGCGGATCTAGCCGCTAAGTAGGATGGCTCTGTGGATTTGTGACCCCGGATTTAGTAAGGGGTTATGAGCTTTTTCACTATGAAACATCCCCTCTCTGTAAACTGTTTTCTCACTCTCTCTCTCTCTACGTTTGCTTTCATTCTTCTACTTCCATCTTGTTCTCTGGTTCTTCCTACCTTGGTTTCTACCAACCACAGGCATACACACAAACAGTAAAGTCTTCCCCGCATATAACTAATCCACAATGGTCTACCCAAGACTGGTGGTCTTCTTTTGCACACTATAAGACCACACTGTGCCATATTGTCAACTTTCCCCTTTCATTTTCTCTTCTTTTTTCTCACTCCTCCTCCTTCTTACTTCTTTCCGTTCGCCCAACACCAGATATTTTATTTCAATGAACATGCGGTTGGCACTTTTCTTACGTTAAAATAAATACCCTAAATATGTTCTCTCTACTACATCCAAGTCACAAACACTTGCTTACTATAATGATATTGAATATATAATAATAAAAAGAAATAAATAAACTAGAAGCTGGAATATTTTTAGTCCTTTGTTTATCCTTATTTATTTTTATAAAAACGACTTTGGTCCTTTTTTTTTATAATAATGTCATTGATAATTCCTTCACTTTATATTATTTTTGTTTGTTGGCATTTTATTTGAAGGCATATAATGCAGTGTTTATCAACGTGCTAGTATTTTATTGGACTCTCCATGATATTCCATAAATATATCTAAAACTCATTTATCATTGATAGGAGCTACCCGAAGAATCTTTCAGAAAACGAGACGGATCTGGGATGGCTCCGAGGATTTTTACTTTCTTTCCTTCTAGTAAGAGGAAGTATTGCGATCGTGTTTTAACCTGAAAAATTGAGTTTTAACAGCAAATACTTGTTATTATGAAAAAAATGTTTTTGGCGAGATCTGTGTGTGCGTGTACATGTGTGTTTGTATATAGGATCCGACAGGAAGTTATCTGTCAAAATTCCTCACCCGGAAGCATCATTAATTCGAATGGATTTCACTTTTTTGCAATTTTCTCGAAAACGGTTTCGACGATTTTATTTAAAACTTGTCATATTTAGTACACTTATAAAGAGCTACATTTTATATAGTATTTAAGCTCGTTTAGACGTTAATTTAAGGCTGTAAAGAACCTATATTTAAGTTTACTTGCGTACGAGAATGAAGTATGTGATTTATGAAAAGGTAAAATATGGAATATATAATAATACATGATTATCAAATAACATGCTTATATATATAATTGTTCAACAATATATTTAGTTATTTATGCGTTTTACGATCATTCAGCTGGTTTTTATTATTTCTTTTATCATTAATTATTCCACAGTAGACTACGGCTGACACAGTGGTCATTCGCTTTGTTTCTACAATGAAAGAAAAATTAAAAAAGAAAATAGTAAGACAGTATGGCTAATTAATTATCAAAGTAAATCCCATTCAAAATTGAATTTAAGTTATACATCTCCACTTATTGGATGTTTTTAAAAGGAACAATGCCTTCAAAAGGAACAATGCCTTCAAAAAGAAAAATAGCCTTCAGAAAGAAAAAGCATGTGTTTACCTACCCGGGTAAAACGAACCCCGTCTTAACCTAGTTAGGTCCTAACAAAAACACTTTTATGACCAATGTATTAACTGAATTTGCTCTGTGCAAGTCTATACCGGAAGTACGTTTTTACTGAAGTTTTTTTCAGTTTTCTAAGATTTTCAGGTTTCTAAGTCTATGTTATCACACTGTTTTGATAAAAACATCCTGATGATGGACCAACTCCCGAAAGCGGCGATGGCCACAAAAAGCTACATTTTTATTTGTAATTTCACTTCTCCAGGAAAATCCTTTTAAGGGAGCTCCTGGTGGATGGGTGGGTTTATGTTTTCCACTATAGTGCTATTCTTGTTTAACATATGTTGTTTCTATCATCCTAATAATATTAATTAGAATTAAATATATTGCCAGAATTTAGTGTTTAAAGATAATCGGTATACCGGAAAAACGTTTTTACTGAAGTTTTTTCAAGTTTTTCTCGAATACAGCTTTATCGTGTTCTTTAAACTAAGTGTATCAACTACACATGTAATGACAACTTTTATTTGTAACATTTCTCCCAAAAAAATTCATTTAAGGGTAGCGGTTGACTGGAAGTGAATTTTACTGAACAGTTTTTTCAGTTTTTTGCATTTTTTCCATAAAGCCAACACCGATTTCATTAATTCTGGTTTGCTAACTATAAATTCACTAAATTATTAAAATTATTCTTTCCTCAAAAAAGTCGTTTTGTTAGGTTTAGATTCTTCCATTGAAATAAAATAGAAGACAAATAAGCATTTAGTTAAAATTATAGGTTTGAAGAACATTTGTCACGTATATCTGTGTAAACTGCAGCAAGAGAAAGTCGTGTGAGTGTTTCACACAGATTTTTTGTTTTCAGTAAGAGAGCATTAAACTGAAACTATGGCGATTATCAATTTTTCGAAATCTCCGGAAATACATGTTTCTAGATTTCGACAATATATATGTTTAGCGAATGGTCTCAGTATCTGAAACATGTGTGAATATCTCAAGTATGTCTGATCAGAATATCTCAAAAACGAAAAATCGCCAATAACGTGTAAAGTTCTTTTTTAAAGTTTTTCTTGATATTCGTTAAAAATGAGCTTCACAAGGCGGTGAAGGCATCGAATTAAGCTGTTACGGTGTATTGTTATATATATATATATATTTGGCATTTTATCCATCGTCCGATTCAGCTTAATGTTTCTGTTACGCTTGATTGATTGTATGCGGAAGTTTATAGGGTTTGTTGCTTTGTGTGTGTGTACAATCCCGCAAACAATCAAAATGTTTAGTGCGAAACAGAAACATTAAGTTGAAGTCAACTCTTACACGAACTTGATGATAACCGTACTCTGACGATAGAAGAAAATCTGAAACTGGTCAGGAACATCAAAACTTTGACGGATTTGAGGAAGGTTTAGTTCTATTAAATTTTATCTAACGGAAATGAGCTCACCAGAAATGACTTGCAGTCAGGGATGGTTTACTTGATAATAAGTCCGCGGTGAAAGAATGGGATATTTAAACACACTGAAAGTAATTTAGTAGAAGTTTAGCTGTCTAAGATGACTTGCTAAGATGATTTTAATATTAGACGTTAGACGGACGGAAGTCACGAGCTCATCGATCTTAGATTTTATTGTTTACCTTTTATTGTGAAAATGAACATGTTGGACAACTTATTTTTAATTTTCTTGTCATTTCCATTTAGATTCATTCCCATATTTTCTCCATTCATCAAGTGAAATGCCATCGCCAACTCTTTGATGTTGACAACTTGTTAATGTTCAAAACATGATGGCCACATGGATCTTTAAACCCACTAAATGTTTTCTACGATTAGCCCTAAAATAAATAACTGCAATAAATATAGAAATTAGTATAAAACTTCATTTGTTGAATTGTTGCCGTTCTTCGACTTTCTGTTGACAAATATTAATCACACTTGGAACTTTACAATTAATTTTAATACTTCTTATAAGTGGAAATGATCTATTCTTAAAAATCAGAGTGATAGTTCTCTATTCAGAGTTATTAAGAAAATTGCGGAAAAAATTCATAACAATATCATTTTTTTGACACTTTCTTGGCTTTTATATTAGTTACTAGATCATTTATTATTTACTTAATTATATTATTTAATTTTAATTCATTTTTGTTGTGGTGGTTGGTTGGCAAATGTCTCTGATTAATTCATTTTATTAATGTCATTTCATTATACTAGACTGATTATAATAAATTAATTTATTGACAATCTTAACGGTTATTATTAATTAATACAAGATATACTAATATATAAAATATTATTATTATTATTATTATATTTATAATTAATAATATACTTTATAGATTATAGAATTATATTTCTTAATTAAAATTTCTCATTAACTAAAGATGTTGATAAATATACTTTAGTGCTATATATATATTCATATAATATTGTATACATCTCAAGATATACATATCAATCGTCCATTAACATACATGATTAATTTACTCCATTATCTAATATCAGCCGGTATAATCGATACATTTCATTAATTATTATGTCTCCTATAAGCTGGGCTGTGTTATCCAACTTGGCGGGATGTTTTTATTCAGTGCCCGAGGGGGCCATACTTTGATTTTCAATAATTTAACTTGATTTACTTGGTCATTATGCCAAGATTAAACTATACCATAATTTTCTTGAAATTCTTTGTAATGGGGGACTGAAGTTCTAAGTACTGTTTAAACAAAAAATTTTCTTTGACCTCTCCAGCCAAGTCGTTCGTTTCTTGAGAAATGTTTTATTTTGGTAAAAAAACGAAAAGGTAAACAAAATTGTACAAACTAATTGTCTTTTAAAACTGAAGAGTACCTGTAAAAATTTGCTCTGAAACAGTCACATTACTTTCTCTCAATGCACTTGACATAGTCTTGATTTATTATTTATACTCGTATTTATTTACACGGGTATTACCTAGTTACAAATTTCAAATATTAAAAAAAATAGATACGTATGTGGAACCAAAATATAATGTAAAATGTCTTACTTCTGGTTAACTGATTTTCTTCAAAATTAGATATATAGTCAAACATTAAATTCTTAATTATATTGTGTATATGATTAATGCGAATAATATGCACTGACGCACTTTAGAGGAAAGCCACACCACCCCTTCCATAATAAAACCCTTTTAAATAAATTTTCCTGGGGAAAAGTTTCAAATAAAAGTTGTATGGAATAAACTCAATTTCAAAAATTTGACATGATAATAATAGTTTCTCTAACCTGTAGTAAGAGAAATTGAATAATGTTACATACAATACGTATATATTTTTTCAACAACCACAAAAACTACATATTAAAAAGAGAAATATTCTCATGACTTTCTCTTACTGCAATTCTCACAGATTTGAAGTGGAAGAAGTAAATATTATTTGAAGAAAATCATTATTTGAAGGATATTCTAACATTCGCTGGCAAAAGGGACTATTCAGGTAAACAACACCGTTACAGAAAAGTTCATAGAACTTAGTCAGCTTTGTCTTTTTGCCCCTTCTCACTCGGCAGGATTTGAACTACCGAGAGAAGGCATTCTTTCAAGACAGTCTAAATTCTGCACTCAACAGACTAAATGTCTGAATTAGACATTCAATCAGAACACTAGCTAAATAATTTTTATAAGCATATTATAGTGATATTGAAAAGTATTTAAATTACTTTAAAGATAATATATTTAATTTAGTCTAGCAGTATTTTCTTATTTATTTCTTATTATTTCTCTTCTCTTTAAAACTTACATACACACAGCCCTTTACTGAACCGCTCGTGCTACACGCTACTGCAAACATACAACATATCACATCAATAACATTTCAGATTTTATTTGACAATTTTTCTTGGTTGAAAGGTTGAAATTACTACCATTGTTATGTGGTTGACACTTGAAATAGCAAACAAAGTTCACTGTGAAATTCTAGGTAAATCGTAACTTCCCTATTCGTTACACAAACTGTCCTGTAAAAATATTTAATATAAGAGTTAATGTGGAATTTTAATACTAAGCTTGAAGGCAATCAATAGAGCTGTATTTGAGAAAAATTGGGAAAACTGATAAATCTATTTACCAAAGAGATACTTCCGGATAACTAAGTTGAAGACGCTTAATAATATGCAGACGATGGAACCGTTCTCTACACATGAAACATTCACACGTCTTTCACTCTATATAGTAGACGAGTGGTCAGTCTGCTTCATAAAAAGTTTTTGTCAAACTTTTTACAAAATGATTAGTTGTCATGAATCAAATATCAGTGGAAGAATCTAAACTTAATAAAACGACTTTTTTGATGAAAGCTGTATATATAGTTACAAGACAAGGTTTAATGAAACTTGGTGGCATCATTATGGAGATCATCACAGAAAACAGAAAATAAATAAATAACTGTCCAGACACTCTGCACTTCCATACAATCAATTTGCATCAAATCCAATATTTTGGATACACATTTAGGGGAATATGTTTCATTCAAGTTTGTAGATCTTTAGAGGTGTTGCCGGTGAAACTCGTTTCAGTTATTTCCGACAGAAAACTAAAAAAGAAAAAAATTTGGTGTGAAACACTCACACAACTTTCTCTTATTCCAGTTCTCAAAATTATAATTGACAAATTTTATAGTTTGTGTTCCAAATTTAATGAAATTCGTCGAAATCTGAAAAAGTGTTCAGTAAAACCGCACTTCCGGTTTACTAATTTTCTTGAAACTCGGAATTTTGTTCATCTATTTATTTCTGATTAATTTTGTTTGGATGATAGAATTGTATAATTAACTATGATAGCGTGTTAGTGTGATACTAAGTCTCTGTACGAGTCTGTGTTGGCACACTGTTTGAAAAACGCATCCTGAAGATGGGCGAACGCCCGAAACCGGTCGATGACCACAAAACGAAGCAGGCTACCACGGAAAATGTCTCTGAAACTATGATAGCACTTTACAGAAAAACATAACCCCATCCCTCCCCTAAAACTGCCCTTAAATGAATTTTCCCAGAGAAATGTTTTAATAAAAGTTGTAGATATTTGTGTGTTTAGTTTATATAAGATGTTTCAAGAAAATCGTTGGAGCCATTTTCGAAAAAATCGCGAAAAAGTGGAAAAATCATTTAGTAAAGCGGTAAAGTAAATGCATATGCGGTTATCCAATTTTTTTCAAACTCGGGATCACCAACATATTCATTTGTAATTAACTTTATTTAGATGACAGTATTGTATAATAAACTGAAATAGCACTTTAGATGAAAACCTAACCCCACCTCTCCCCCATAACTACCGTAAATGAATTTTCCCAGAGAAATGTTTCAAATAAAAGTTGCAGCTCTTTGTATGTGTAGTTGATATACAAAGTGTCAAAAAAATCCTCGCTGCTAGTTTTGAGAAAAACGTGAAAAAGTAAAAAAAAAAACTAGTAAAGTGGTACTTCCGGTTAAGGAATTTTGACAGGTTACGTAATGTCAGGTCCCATGCTGATCCATATCAAGTTTCAATTTCTAGGTTTTGAGCTATGCCGTTCACATATACACACACACACACACACACACACACACATACACACAGACCATTTGCTAAAAAACACTTTTTTGTACTCAGGGGACCTCAAAACGGATATTTCCGTTGAAAATTCGATATCGAAAATTTGACACGATCATAATACTTCTTCTTACTAGGAATAAGAGAAAGTAAAAAGATCATTGGATTAGTTCGTTCGGATGACCGACTTTGTCTGGAACCCTATTTGCCGGGTTCCTTTATAGAAATCTATATAAAATATCAAATATGAATATTATGCAATTTTCCGTTTTCAAGTTATGCTGACTACAACTTACATACGCAGAGACAGACAGACAGACAGACAGACAGAGAGAGAGAGAGAGAGTGAGAGAGAGAGAGAGCAAAACCATTTGTTCGTGCACAGTGAACTTGAAAACACGCATAAAAACGAACGAAAACTTAATTTCGAAAATTTGATAAGATCGCAAAAGAAACTCCTAGACAAGTTTGTAAATACCTAACTGAATGAAGGAAAGTGCAGAGAACACAAAAGAGCAAAATGAGAAGAGTGCAGAGAACAAAATCTGATTCTCAAAGATTAGGTAGATAAGTAGGTCAATTTTGTAATGTCTTCCCAGGGAACATGTCTTAAATCTTTAATAGTTAATTTTCTGAAATATAAATACATTACAACTCATCCTTTCACAAGTCATCACAGTTTCATTCTCCATACGCTATAAATAAATTACCGGTGTTGGTTTTAATAATAGCTGTAGCATATTGAACGTAACCTACATATTGCGACCCCCATTATGTTAGTTTAGTGTCCTTTCACCTAACCCTATCACTGAAACCAACATATTGCAAAGTCTAATTACAAACTCAGATTTTCGTTCTTGCTGTAAAGCTTATCGTAACTCAAATGACAGATTCATGTTATACATTTAACATTTTCACATACCATTGACAGTATTAGCAATCCGTAACCAACTTTTAGATTTTCGCCACAAAACACTAATTATGTTCACCATTATTATTCAAACTTAAGCTTCATTCTAATTCAAGAATGTTTATTAACTCTGCTCAGTTTCACTGAAATCATGTTTATCTTAAAACCATATTGAATTTTGTAATAATTCTAATTCTTAAGAAGGTTATTTCCTTTAGACAGGTTATAAATATTTCGTAATTGTAAATTAGATATAACTGTGGAATCATATTAAACTAAGTATTAAAAATTTGCCTCAAATACACTCAATAATTGATCAGAGTGCCTGAAGATGGTTTAAATAAAACAGAAACCGGTAATGAACAGAAATTAACTTTATGGTTCGATAAATACTCTATATACATCATAGAAGTGTTTTACCAAAATCGCTACATCGGTCTACCCAAAGAAGCTCTATAAATAAATCGTTCCGCTGCCAAGACACTATAGTATAGATGAGCATAAGGAGTAGCTTCATATTGTAAATATGTTATCTATTGAGTTCCTGTCTTAAACAGAAGCGTTTGAGGATTGTAGACAGAAATAATATAGCTCTTTCCAGACGGAAAGACACATGATAAGGAGAAGAAAGAAAGTAAAGATTCTCTTCTTTGATCCAGCCCCAAGCACCAAGTAGGAGAGTGAACTTTCAAGTGCACTATACCCCTAAAAACAAAACAAAACAAAAAAATGGAATGCAATTTTGGAAAATTCTTGACGCTCATAGAGAATTTTGAAAGAACTCTCGGTTTGGCAAAGTGGATGACCGTAAAAAGCCGCATCAAGTGGGAGGCACGACTAGCCAATGGATTAAGAGATCCTGAAATGCAGAATCTATTTTCTGTAACGATCCTCCATGGCTTGCAGCTTCCCAAGTTCCCGTCCGATCAGACCTGTCAGTATCTGAAATCGGGAATCAAATCTAAGTGCCGCCATACTAGAGGCCAGTCTAGAACTGTTTATTACCCAGAAATTTATTGTATGAATATTAAAAGAGAAAAGTTTTCATACACAAATTTTCCATAATTGTGTTATAATTAAAAAAAACAGAAAAAGTAATTAATATATGCCACTAATTAAAGCAGAAGGAAATTGCTTGAGGGAAATTAAAATAATAATAATGCGCTAAAATATCAGGAAAAACAATCTTACGATTGCCTTATTTTTTATGAAAACCTCAACGAGAGATAATAAAACAAAAGATAAATATATTAAATTTAATTAAAAAAATTAGATATTATTTCGTAAAATTATTATATTCAGAAAGATATTTTTTTAAATTTAATAAAACAACCAAATTTTTTTTTTTTTTGTAAAAAGTAAATGCGAAAACAACTCGAAAATTCTGTAATATTTTTTCCATTAAATATTCTGTTACAACAGTACATTAATTAATTAAACAAGGAACTGGAATCTGTGACAAGCAAATACATCAGAAGAATGAATTTTTCGATTGAACGCAATCCTAAAATATAATTTTTTTTGTTTTTTTAATGAATATCATTATTTAATTAGAAATTTGAGGATTGGAAAAACCCTCGGATATAATCAGGAAATTATATTTAAAGTTACTGATACGAAGAAATCACGAAAATGTGCAGATCCGTGCAGATTTTGGGGCGTTAGAAATTAATTGTTCAGTTTTCTGTTCGATAATTCCTGCCTGGGCGTCTCAATCTCTGGTCTCATAAGCTTTAAAGTTTAATCATCGCCACTTACTTGGACATGCGCTATACGTTAAATATATGCTACAGACTTCAATTGTAACCCATTAGTCAGTATCTATTTGAAAACTGCACAAAAATCAACCGTGGATAGAACAATTTTAGATTTACAATCAATACGGCAAGTTTCTGATGAATTAATGATTGGGTCCGCAATGTCTGCGATTGTGTCGTTTACAGCAATCCTCCTCTCGGTTGGGCCTGTCTCAAATCTTCATTCAGCTTCTTAGACTCTGGATTATCAATTTATACGGTATGTGATAGAAATCCTTAAAAAAAAATGGAACCCAACTTTTCTCCACAAGTTAGCAAAACCACATTCTGATGCACAAAATGAATCCAAATGCAGGTACAACTCCTTTTTCCTTACTTCTATATCTATTCGATTGTTAGATAATACCAAGTTTAGAGATAAAGTATAACTTCGTTTCTCCCTTATGAAAAACAGGAATTTAGTAATTATACATAGGAATGGTGAGAAAAGTAAACTTTTTGACAACTGGATGAGAGTTACAGAACCACATGCAACAATAAAAAATTCACTTTCTCTCACTCTAATTAATACAATTTAATTAAGAAATTTCCTTTAAAATTGCAATGTTACAATGTTTAGTTGAGCTGGCCATAAAAATGGTGATGGGGATTTTACTTGTATACCTGAGCAGCCTATGTCAAAACTGAGTAACTTGTGCAAATTTAATTTTAAACTAACTGATACAGACACTTCCAATATCTCTCTAAAAAAAATTAATATTTACAGAAAATTTACAAATAAAAGTGATATGTTGCTACCTATGCAGCAAGCAATCCAAGTTTAAATAAAATCGTTGTAAATGTTTTCGAGAAAATTCCAAAAAATTTCAAAAACCTATTCTGTAAAATCGCACTTCCGGTTACTGATCTTTCTTCCAATTTGGAAGAATTCTATCAATTCTTCTGTGTGTTAATATTACGCCGATCTGAAGTTGACTTATAAACTAACCCAGATTTTCAGCGGTCATGGACGAATGAAATCATATCTACATCGTTTCCACATCATAGCTGATCCTACATGTATTTGCTCTGCCAATCCACAAAATGTTGAACACATCATTCTGTACTGCCCTCTACCCGATCATATAAGAGCTCCACTAGTTCGGGAAGTGCTTCTGCACTTAAATATCTCGTATCACAAAAGTTCTGCAAGCAATTTTCTAATTTTATTAATTTAATTAAATTTTGATTTGTTAGTTAGTGCTTAGTTTTTTGGTATTTCGATGGTGTTCTATTTTACTAAGATCTATAATTTTCATTATGTATTTGTATTAGTATTCATTCATCACTTTATTTTATCTATTTTCTTTATGTTTTTCTTGATTAAAATATTATCATTATGCATATAATATATTTGTTATTATTAGTTTGTAATTTTGTATTTCTGAAGTTATATTGAATGCATGTAATGTATGTATTACGGAGCATGCTGTAAATAAACTCCTTCCAATAAGGGTTACTTTTGGGAAGAAAAAAAAACAATATACATATATATATAGACCATTCGCTAAAAATATTATTTCGTATTCAGGGGACCTTATAACATGTTGTATTTCCGGTGAAAACTCAATTTCGAAAACCTTGCACGGTTGCAAGAAGTATTAAATGGTACCATAATAAAATACTGTGAGTGAGAGAAAGTCAAATCAAAATTAAAAATATGTAGGATTCGAGAACTTAAATAATGTTTTCTGAAAACATAATGAAAAGTGCAAAATCAGCTGCAGAAAATGTATTAGTAATTTTCGCAAATATTTAACTTCACTATATTTTATTGTGATAATTAAATTTAATCTATAAATTACAATATATATTATAACAATTTTTATACCAACATAAATGTTGTTTGAAATTGTGTCAGAACAGATATGCATTATGTGTTTTGTTTTTGATGCCGCCGCATCATTGATTAGTAATAAGAAAAATAATGCCTAATTTTTCAGGTGGGTCTAACGTTCAGTTACCAAATTTCATTTGGTAGAAGATGGCGGAAGCACATACTTTTGTACTATTTATAGTTTTTGAACAAATATAAACTTGGTAATTTTATGCGCAGGTCACGAACTGGGGCACCTTCAGTTACAAGTCCTTGCTCGTAACCATTCTTGACTCGTTTCTCATTGATTCGGTGTAAATGTTGTTCAACAAAGTTGTATCTAATTATAGTTAGATTTAGATTCAATGTTGAATGAATATTTTACACAATCCCTATTATTTTCTCTCATAAAAAATTGAAAATATAACTTGTTTCATTATTTTTAATTCAGTAATTGTCCATTTAATTCAGTGTGTATTATTTCAGAAGAAAAGAACAAAAAATATTTCTCCTTGTACTCATATTTTGGGAATTAATATTTCATAAGTAGTTCAAACTAATAGTGATCCAACACAAATGAATTCACATTTCCAAATAGCTGGAAACTGTTTCTCTCTCTACTGTGCTCTGCTTCACGCAATAATCAGTGAATGACGTTGTTGGCAAGTAATGTCACCATTAATCATAATAAACAGCCAACAGTTTGGGATGGAAAGCCGAGCCATTTTTCCACCCATAATGATTGTTATTATTATTCTAAAGTCCAGGACCTTTATCATCGCCGTTCTATCATCATCATGGACGGTTGGTGGGAGGATAGATTCTGAGGTCGGCGGAGAGTGCAACCCGTTCACAATGCCTAATTTCAAATTAGAAAATATTCCAAAAACCACTTAATACAAATTGAAGTTTTGCAAAACTTCCTAATTACTCTAATATTGTTTTGTTCCAAGTTTTCATAAGAAGACGTAAAACTTTGGCCTGCCCCACCTCTACATCCTCTCACTAGATCTTAGGGGCCTGTGCCCCTTCCCGGCCAATGGAGCCTCTGTCACTCTCTCACTTCCTATTTCCGCAACATTTTCAGATCTTATTTCCACTCTCCCAACCTCCCACCATCTTTCTTTACCATCTTCACCCTTGGAGTATGCTTAATTTTCCTCAAACACAGTAGCTTAAAATTTTCTTTTCTTCACTTGCTTACTTGCTGAGAATATCCAATTAGTTTCTATAATTATATAAAATGATCAATTAATAATTATTTAGAAAATGGAGGAAAGGAAGCGAAGATGCTACTTCACTTTCCATTTTCCGCTGCCATCTCTTTCCCGTTATTATTTCACGTACTTTCGCATTCATTTTACTCAGTACAGCGGCTCGGCTAACTTTTCAAATAAAAGCAATTATGTGTTTTCTTTTTTATTCTTTGCTTAAAGAAAACAAAAGAAAATGAACCTACTTTGAAACGGTTACTGTTGTTAAAAGTAGTGGGGGTTTTATGTTCATTGTTTTTTAAAAAATTATGAAACAATGAGCAAGTTTTATAATTTCTTGGCGTTTTTATCCCAGTAAATAAATGTAAAGTTTGAACTTCTTCATGTTTTGGGACGACATTTGACATGATCCCTTTTTATAGAGCCAAATAACGCTGCTGATCGCAAATAATAGCGATAAATGAACATAAACTATCATCTATTTCGATCGAACACTAAAAGTGGTTTATGTCCTCTGAAAACATTGTAGAAAGGAAATGCATTTCGTAGACGGACAAAAGTTTTTATACATTCCTTACTACAGAACAGATGTTGTAGATGGTGGCGGAAAGCAAATATGCTTTAAGACATGAAATAAAATTCAACATTTCCATTACATCTTGGAATCGAACCCAGTATCACGCAATATACTCAGCTTAGCGGTCCACAAAGATACAACCTCTAACCGATTTTTAGAAGCAAAAAGATTGCTAAATGTTGAAATGATGAACACACAAAGTGACATTTACTCTCAACTTTATTTAGTGTTACTAGCGAGGAGAAGAAAGGATGTATAGGGAAGAAAAGAGTGAGCGAAAGGTGATGCTGTAGATATCGTGATGTAGACCGGTAGCGTTGGTTGATGTGATTCGTTTGGAAGAGCGATATGGCTAGTTAGAACTCTTATTTATTCTAACGAGTGGCTCTACGTAGCTCGGCTCGCTTTTCAACATTCATCATGAGACTTAATAACTCTTCAAAGTTTATCTAGCGACTTCCTCTAAGGTTTTTTTATCCCGGTTTCGTGTATCTCTTGGTGGGAGCTAGAAACAGTTTCTAGAAGGTGGGAGCTAGAAACAGTTTCTAGAAGGTGGGCGCTTCCCTGTGTAAGTTGAAGCTCATTTGCCAGTACATTTTAGTGGGCGCGATAGAGATGGTAATGCGTAGTTGTGGTGCGCTTTGCGGCCAATGTTGGCACCTCGATACTGTTGCTAATGGAACTACTGAGCTCGCATGAAGTGCGGCGAATTTTCTCTGCAAGGATTGGTTAAATTCCATTACAGTTAGATTTGGTATCTGAATATATAATAAATTTACTTTGGATAATCTATGGACGTTCAAGATTGACGTTCTTTTATGGGACTTTAATTACTATTAACTTTTAATTTTACTATTTTTATACATAAACCGTATGCCAAAAAGGAGGAAAAGTGTATTTAAAGTGTAAAAATGTTGATGGAATATTTATATATATATATATATGAATTTATATCCATTTTCTATGGAATATTTGCATATATATATATGAATTTATATCCATTTTCTATGAGCTACCTTATTAAGTACATAAACCTCACATACACACGCAAAATGGCTCTAGGTTGAAATATTAAGTAAATTTAATCGTTAAATGCTGTACGCTGTAACTTGTTGCTTGTGCTGTCCCAGCGTGTGAGTGAGATAAGCAGTGTTTAAGTAAGGATGAGCACACAGAATGCTGTACAGACTTTCTATATACCTCTCCAAACACTTACGCACTCTTCAAAACTCTCTCATTCCCTCCATTCCCCCCTCCACGTAATGCTCTGTACTCCCCACTGCGTGCACATTTCACCATTAACTGAACAACAAAGCTGTTAATATTACATTAACTCTTGTAATATGTTTGCACATGCTCATATATTTATGGAGGGGGTAAGCCTCTAGTGATGATGGTGTGGGAAGAATCAAGACACGGAACAAGACACACTTGTAGTTTTCACTTGTTTAGGTAAAAAACACTTTTCCATTTGTACAAAAGTAAAACAAGAGATTTTCTACTTGTATAAACTTCGGGCCAAATTGTTTATTTAGGCCTATATAAACTCTCGCCGTTAACTTTTTCTACTTCAACAACTTGGGAATCTTTTAGTATGAAGTAGATTACGATTTTCATCGTTAAAATTATTTAATTCGTTTCACAATCAAATTTTTAACTGTGCAACATATGATTTATTTCAAATTAGCTATTTTTAATATTAACATTTAACATAATTTAATAATGGAAAAATTTAAAGGAAGGTTCTAACATCACAATTTTCCTTATTAGATCCTACTATAAATTCAATTTTTATTGTGCAAGGTTTCGAGTTTAATGTAGGCATAAATTACAGAAAAGTTCAGTAGTATAGTATTTCCGGTTCAACTGTTTTATATCGAGTACTTATTGCAGACCGTTTGTAATATAGAACAGTACATCAAGTCTCAGTTTGTCATTTTCAGATAATGATAGATTATGTGAACTCGTAGATTGGTGGATAGTTTCATTTCTATGAGCTCGTCTGAACCTTCTTAAGTTGGAGGCATCCTGAGATTGGGGAAGTTTGAGCGGAGATTGTTTCCTAAAAAAAACACACATACACACACACACACATACACACACACACACACACACACACACACACACACATACACATGATTAGCCAGTTGAAACAATTGCGAGTTTGAACGCAGATGCAGATAAAACTAAATCACAATGAGAATCCAACCCTAGAAAGCAATAGTTTTTGTTCTCCAAATTATCGAAAATACTAGAATTTTTTTTTGGTAGAAGGGGCCCAATGGGTTTCCACGGCATATTGTGCCATGCCCCTTAGATGCCGCTGCTTGGCCACCGCCCTGCACCAGATTTAAGGCTTCTTAGTAATCTTATTATTCTGGAAAGCTCTAGAGAGGACACATTCTCCTCATCTTCCTGGTAACTTACCAAGCTCCCTAAATCTTCTGTGAGGACAGGCTCGCAGTCCTTGAGGAGTTTATCGCAGTTTTCTCCACCGCCCGCAGAATCTGCACTTGCTAAAGCTCTCCAAGCCCAGCTTCGTCAGGTTTTTTCTGAGCCTACAGTACTCCGTTAGGAAATACGTAAGAATGCGGAGCTTGTTCTTACTGAGACCAATAATGCCTCGGATTTTTTGTTTTTGTAATCTCCCAAGCAGATATTTGCCATACAAAGTTTTATCAATAGAAGTATTGTGAGCATTTCACGGGAGGGGGAAAGTTATGTGAAATATTTTAAATCCAATTTTTTTACTGCGGTTTATTTTCAGATTAATAGAAATTTATTCGAATCTAAACTGGCAAGCTTTAGCATTTCATCTAAATAGACTGCTGTGGACTGTAATTATGGTCGTGTGTTGCGGAAATATGTGTGTGTGTGTGTGTGTATGTGTATGTGGGAGAGTGAGTGTTGAGAGAGTGAGTGTTGAGAGAGTGTGAGTGTATGTGTCTGCATGTTGGTACTATTTATATTTGCAACAAATTTATTGTTTGATAACAGTGACAACAATTAGGTTTATGTTTGCACATATATATATATATATATATATATACAAAAATGATTGTTATATTGTTGTGTATTACAATTTACATATACAGCTATAACTAATGTATCTGTGTGCATTAAATTATTATCTCATCAAGTCTAATTCGGTCTGTAATATATATATAATGCATTTGTATTGGTTAGCGCTTTATGTATAAGCAACAGTGTAACATAATATGTGTATGCCTGTGTTAGAGAGAGAGAGATAGTGAGTGAGTGGTAGGTAGAGAATGATGAGCTCAAGATATTATTACATGGACATATCACATGATAGATGATAAACTGACCTCATACGTACAATTCAAGTGGTATAATCTCATGACTGGAACAATTATTCTCCTAACCATTATCACTGGCTGCCATGGCCTGGAGTGGCAGAGAGAGTGAGAGAGAACAGGTTAGCCCACCAAACTATCCTCTCAAATTGATAAACTGAACCGAAATACCTAGGGGGCAACCATGGCTGGACAGTGATCACATAAACCTCACGACAACAACACCAAACTGAACCACCTCCCAAACCTCAATCTATTCCATAAACCGAGTGGTCAATATATTTTCCTCTTCGTAATAATGATAACTATCACAATAATTATAACTTTGCTTTTAATCTACTATTATCTGATCAGATGACCACAGATGTCAGAAGTAGTAAAAGTATTTCGCCAATCAATGGAGAAAATAATAAGACTAAGAGCTCGCTCATTTGCGGTGCATAACATTATTTATCAAGTAACTTCTTGTTCCTTTATTTTTCTTGATATTCAGTCGACTTTCTCAAGAATAACTGTACTATATTTACAATTATGTAAGTAGTTACTTCTTTATTGCATCGTTACCAAGTGATCACACACTCTGCCATTTATAATTTTTCCTCCATTAACTTATTATTTTTCTTTTATCGCAGATAATAAATATTTATACATAATCAGCGATTATTACTTTTTAAGTATTGCGAGAGCCCGCTAGTGGTAGCTGATGCATGCAGTTACTTGGGGAGTAGTGCCTCCACGGGTTACCACAGCTCAGTACTCCGTGTACTTCATCAGAACAGTACACAATACACTTAAACTACATACACTCTACACTTTGTAGACAAGGGCAAACACATTACACAAACTAGGGGCTCCGTCTGTAGTTAATTGGCGAAAGCCAATAGAGAAGGAAGGGATTAGCTGAGTGGTAGCGCGCTGGACTAGCAACGCGGAGGTCCCGGGTTTGAATCCAGCATGCTGCCCTTAGATTTTTTTCTTCCTAGCAGCCTTTGCAACTCGCTGTCTGATGATGGCCAATGTTGTCTGAGCCAAAGAACGCTGCTTGGAGGCCGGCTGTGCATTGGAGAAGGCTCTCTTTCAGATCCAGTGCAATAATCCCCTACAAAAATCTACAATCTAAAAGTATTGCGATCGTGCCAACTTGATGATTCTGCCAACTAAATAATTTTAATTACAACTATATAAGTTGCCAAAATTCCCAGTTTGAAGAAAATCGGTTGAGCTGAAGTGCGACTTTAATGAATAGGTTTTTTTCCAGTCTTTTGTGATTTTCTCCATCAAAATGCCGAGATTTTAAATACTAATAGCAATTGTAAGTGTGAAGAAAATTTGCCATTTCGCAGTAAGAGAAAGTTTTTTGAGTGTTTCATACCAGATTTTTTTTTGGTTGTTGCTAGAAACTAGATTTGGATTGAAACTTGCGTAGATTTCTATCTTTATAGTACTCTTTCAATACTTAGTGGGCTGCGCCTCCTACATAAAATTAAGGACAATGTAATGAACAGCTCCAGGTCTAAGAAAAGTTTTTTAACTGAATATTATGATTTCCTTGAAGAAATTTTTGTGGATGTTTAACATCAATTTTATTTTGTCCCACTAGTATAAACCTCAAATACAAAATGGCGGACGTAGATTGGCTCTTGCATTTCTTGTTTTTTGCTTTTTTTTCCAAAAATGGAATGAAAATTGTGAATTTTTTCTTTATAGCTCACATTAATTATATAAAACAATAAATATTGTGTAGGAAATAAGTTGATTTTTGCATTTTTTTATAAAAAAAATTTTATTACACAATTTGATAATTAATAAGACACTTACAAAGTGAAAATTAGTAAAAAAATTCTAAACTACATTTTTCATAGAAATAATTAGCTATAAATAAGTAGCCGAACATAGTGTAAAAGTAATGATGAGGAATGTGGGCGTCGTCAACATGGTAATTCTAAATTTCTGATTGGCCTAACTTCCCCCCTACATTTCACAACTTCTTTTCTACACTATGATCGGCTACTTATTAATAGCTAATTATTTCTATGAAAAATCTAGTTTAGAATTTTTTTACTAATTTTCACTTTGTAGATGTTTTATAAATTATCAAATTGTGCAATAAATTTTTTTTATAAAAAAAAAATGCAAAAAATCAAGTTATTTCTTACTTAATTTTTACTGTTTTGTGTATCTAATGTGAGCTATCAAGAAAAAATTCAGAACTTTCATTGCATTATTGAAAAAGAAGGCATAAGAGAATTAGGTGGAAATCTAATGTAAGTCCGCCATTTTGTATTTGGCCGTTTATACCAGTGGGACAGAATAGAATTGTTGTTAAACACGGACAAGATTTTTTCAAAGGAATTCATAATTTTCAGTTGAAAAAAACCATTGAGTAAAAAATATCCATTTTTACCATCTCTTATTCCTATTAGGGGGAAGTATTGTAATGGTGTCAAATTTTCGATAATGAATTTTCCATAGGAATACACCTTTTGAGGTCCCCTGAGCCCAAAAGTGGTTATTAGCAAGTAGTATGTATGTATGTGATCAGCACAGCTCAAAAAAGCACGAAAAATCGTAGTAAGTTCAAACTTGATCTTCCGGTTTAGGTATTACCATTGGATATCATTTATTTGTCAAAATTCCTCTACCACTGTACTGATAATTCAGTACCTCTTTATTGAATGTTTTTTTTTACACTTTTTTTGCGATTTTTTCGAAAATGGCTCTAAAGTTTTTCGATAAAATAGGTATAGCAATTACACATACAAAGTGCTATAATTTTGATTTGGAATATTTCTCTGCGAAAATTTATTTAAGGATGCTTTTCAGGGAGAGCTAGGGTTATGTTTTCTCATAAAGTGCTATTATACAATTCTATCATCGAAATAGTATTAATTAAAATTAAATATGTTGCCAAAATTCCGAGTTTAAAGAAAATGATTGACCGGAAGTGGTTTTTTTCTGAACAGTTTTTTCAGTTTTCTTCGTTGTTCTCCGCAAAAACACCGACGGATTTCTTGAAATTTGATATACTAACCATGAATAGGGGAATCTATAAATTTTGTTTGAAAATTTTTTCCGAATAAGTTCATTTAAAGAAGTTTAGGTGGAGAGGGGGAAATTATACTTTCCTCAGACAAGTCACGTTATTAAGTTTAGATACATTCAATGATAGAAAATTGAAACAAGTAAGCATTTAGTAAAAACTATGTTTGAAGATAATTTGTGAATTATAATTCTGTAAACTGCAGTAAGTCGTGAGTAACAGGAAGTGAAAGCGAACCTCTACTATTCTAAAATGTTCACTTAAAATCAGTCCCAGAAAAGGCGGCTTGTGACTTATTTTCACTGATACAGCTAATCCAAGATCAGGGGGAAAAAATGCTAAAAGAAACGAAAAGGAATAAATGGCAAACTGCTTGTTGAGTGGAAATGCCAACAGTTATTGGAATATTTTCATAGAGAAGTCTAGAAATATTTATGCTCGGTACTTATGCACATTTCTATGAAAAAATATAATTTTAAATCACGAAATATTTTTTCTAGTCACGCTCATTCCTTTTTATTATTTTTTTTTTTTTGTTAATAATCATTAAAATGATTAAAAATTGATTTTTCTCTTTCGTGATAGTGTAATAAAGTTTTACGAAGGAAATCTGAAATTATTTTATAGATCGGAACGTTTTATTTATTTATTACGATGCACACTGAATACAAAATAATATATTCTATGCATGGTTGCAGTAATATTAATAATGCGCTTAAAACAGCCATTGAAAGCATGACGTCTTCGCCCTTTGGAGATTATCACGTCAAAAATCTCAGTCTTTCTAATCTAAATTAGTGTTGGCATCAGTAACTTTTCATAATTTCAACTTATCACTTTCTTAAATTTTGAACCTTTTATTTTCTCTTACTCCTTAGTAAGAGGAAGTATTTATTGCATTTGTATCAGATTTTCGCAATTGTGTTTTCACCGGAAATACATGTTTTAGGGTCTCTGAATACGACATAAATTTTTTTAGCGATGTTATGTGTGTGTGATTTAACAGAATACCTCAAAAATGAAAATTCGTAGCAAGCTCAAACTGGGTATTCCATTTATGTATTACCACTGCAGCAGAAACGAAGATTTCGGCCGTATGACTTATTTATTTTGACTTCCTCTCTGTCTCATTATTATATGCTTTTATTCCTTACATCGTGATTTAATTTAAAGCTGATATGTGGGTGATTGGAGATGTATGCTGGCATGCTTGTTAGTAATTCCGTTATTTCATGAATGTGAAAGTCTGAATGTGCTTTTAATTCTATGTACAATTTTTTTTTTTTACAGTGTGTAAAATAATAATGAAATTCCCCGTAATGTAATATATATATTACATACAAATTATAGCTCATTGTTGATGGATGGGTTGCAATTAATTGAATCAATAACATGATCTCCCCTAGTGGCTGCTGTATAGTGCAATCTGATTCACCTAATTGCTCCAAGATAGAGTTTCAAGAACAAACCTCACCTGCCTTTTCACGTTGCTCTTCCACTGCAATTAGTTTCAATTAGAACGAAACTGGATCGGACCAAGTTTCATAAGTTTATCTGAAAACGGAGTGTGCTAATTTTGATCACATATTTTTTGTCATTTTCATGTTTGCTACCAATAAATAGATAAAATAAGATCAAAAGCAACATTTAAAGTACGATTGAACTTTGAACAACAGCTAGAATTGCGGGGGAGGGAAACAAAGAGTATCTTCTTCAGCTTGAGAAAAGAATTTATGAAAAGATTATAAGTATTGTTACTATATACGTATGTTGAAGTAGTAGAAACATAGTGGGGATGGATTGTGGTATACCATGCCGCTAATAAAAAAGACCGTACATATGATTCTACAGATTCCCAGGGAATCCAAGATAATTTGCTCCTCCAGTTAGGACAGATTCCCTTTGTCAATGCCGACGTCATCAGAAAATTCTGCAGTAGCAGACAGTCGATCCGCACAATCCTTAACCTCATGGTTAAACACGAAGATGGACAAAACAATAGAATCATCTACTTTGACGAACTTTTGGAATTGGCTACTACCAACAGGATCTGCACACTGACACGTCCAGAAGGGATCGTCCTTCTCCGCTCATCTCAGCGGCCCTTTTACTCGTCAAGCCGTAATATAGGTATGAAATAAGCCATATAATTAACAACATTACAGTTTAACAAATTACAATAATTAACCACCATTTCTAAGGAGGAATGGCTTCCCAGCTGCAGCAAAGCAAACATTTGTTCTGTAACGGCGTTTTTTATTGGTAGAGAGAGAGCTGTAGTATAACTTATTTCTGAAATTCCTTCTTTTGGGTGGTTGAGTCCGCAAAGCTCGGAAACATGAGGGAATGTTTTCGTGTTAGCGAACGGTTTCTGGCGTTTGCCCATCTTCAGGACATCTTGATAAACAGTGTGATCGCACAGGCTTGTACAGGGAAAAATCAATTCAAGTATTTGAGATCTTAGTGATGTTTATTTGAAATGGTTGGTCATTTGATAGCTATTGATGAACAGTGTTTAGTTTTCTTATACCGTCTAAAATGTACGAAATTCTTTCATTTCCCTATTTCCGGAGTACATCAAAAATAACGAGCACATCCTCTCGTACTCAACTAACAAATTTTCAGTCCAGTTTTGTATATACTTTATTTCTAGATTATTATTTTTCTAGTATTATTGTTATTCTAGATTACTAATTTTTATTGTAATTGTTATTTCTTTATGCATAATATTTCATTGTTTTAGTGTTGAATATTAAAATATATTTAGAATATAAAAATATAAAAACTGAACATATTTTACTAAGTTATTGATGATAAAGTGTTTAAATTAGTTATTTTTTCTGAATACAAATAACATAAATGGAAGAAAGATATTTACAATATTATATTTAAATAGAATAATATAAGAATATTGGAGAGAAATATTATTGTAAGTTTAGAATAGATTGCGACATCCAAGATGGAATAACAATAAGGACATTGTGGCATAAATCTGAAACGTACACTATGGTCGGAGAATTTCTTGAACTGAATTGGGCATAACTTTCCTATCTGTCGGACTGTCTCGTACATACGCCAGCGCACGTACAGTACATCCTAGTGCGCGCACCATTCAAGTCTACCTTCAAAAACTCCTTCGATCTTTTATTGGTATTATAATATTTTTTTTTCTTTCTTTATTGTAGATAAAAAAAAATTAGGTTTCATATAAGGAGGTTATAATGGGGAATTCAAGTGGGTTTTCAATCAAGGTGCTCATCTTTGTAGTTGGCAATAATAAATTGCCAGTAGCTTTGCTACTGCCCATCGGATTGATATGCTGCTGTTGGGAATCACAAAACTCCCCAAGAAAGTTGAAAAGTTATCAAATATTCAGTGAGACGGTGCAATAAGCTATGAAATTATTGTTCCATCAGTTTCTGTTTTTCTGCATCCAGAGCACAATGGTGAAAGTCATTTGCAGCACAAAAATTGAGTATAATCGTATGATCTAATCGTATGACAAGCCTATGAAAACGAAGCGCTCGAATAGACGATCGGTTTATTAGCAGCAAACACCGCCTAAACTCCATAACATTTTTTTTTTTATATATACAATAGGCCAAATTCTGAATCATGATTCAATTTCCAAGAAATATTGAATGAAGCAACGGTCTTGAATGAAGTCTTTAAACGGTCAACAAGAGGTTTTAACCAGCATAGTTTAAAGAAGTTAGCATTCGCCTTCGCTTCTATATGGTTCGTCGTTCAGTGATTCTCATTCACTACTCCTTACACTAACTCTCATTACTCAGTAGACGATGAAAAATATTTATAACTAATATTGCCTAATACTGTAACTAACTGCGTCACTTCTTTTTCTAAAATAACACGGCCGGCTCCAATTATAATAACACTCCTAAAAAAAATCAGGGTTGTCTTTACTGAAAATTAAAATTGATTAGTTACACTGTTTTAAGAAAAAGTATTGCATTCGTGTCAGATTTTCGAAATTAGTTTTCACCGGAAATACATGTATTGAGGTGCCCTAGGGAATGGACCTGTTCTTTGGCTAATACATCTGGAAAGAATTGGCCGGATATTCGCGCTTTTTCCAAAGTAGATATCCTGACAATGGCAAGGCTTTCTTCAGTTAGAATTGCTTTAGTGGCAGTCAGCTATAGGATTCTGCAAGGCTGAAATCTTGAGAAGCCTTTTCAGCCAGCTTGCTTGCAGCCTCTGCCCATGCTAGTATATACCTAGCAAAAATAACAAATACTTCGTGCTTGTAAATAAAATATCCCACAAATGAGAAATCCAAGTATCGCAAATATTTTGTGTTGGTACTAGTATTGGATCCGATATGTGGATAAGGTCAAATTCTGTCAATCAAAAATTCGACTTTATTGATTTTTTTGTCGAAAATGGTTTCAATTTTTTTCGAGGAAAATTAGAGTTTTTGAAAGGTTCTGGATGAGATAGAAACTTGAGCTTTGCTTTAGAGTGCTGCTTCAGTTAATATTCGGTTCTAAGACCGAATGCATTTGATGCAAGACTTAGATTGTTAGATTTCCAAGTTTGAAGCAAATTTGAAACATTTTTTCGGAAAAGTGTTTAGTAAATTTTGGAAAATCCTTCATTCCATTGGAAATCCTTTATTGCATTGACGCTCTAATTAGTAATTGGAAAATTTCATAGTGATTTCCATTTTAGTGACAAGATGAAGAGTTTTTAGAGTATTTCAAATATGAGCGTTTAACTAATTAAAACCTTTTATCTCAAAGATTGGTGAAAATTATAAATCATTTCCAAATCAGAAAGTAATTATGTAGGAGACGGTAAAATTACGCCTACCAAACAATTACAGGTAATAAAGGTGCAATATTATCTAATTAATCTAGATCTGCTCAAATCGTCAGAAAATTAATTAGAAATATAATTTTAATTTGTTAGGAACAGCTAAATAAGTCGAAAATTACACGTACGTGTATATGCTTATATGTGTGAGTGAATACAATAAATTATGCGATAGAAGAGATGTAAAGAGGGGTGGGTGAGGGAAAATAGTCATCAGTTGTTCGTTAAAGGTGTAAATTGTTTTAGGACGGTTGGCAACCTTGTACAAACTAATTACCTGTGTAGTTAATTCTTGCCAAGACAGTTAAACGGTTTGTAAGACCCAAGATTGTATACTAGCAAGGTAACGGGTATATCCGATAAAATACACTGCACAATTAGGTTGTTTAAAGGGATGAGATAAACAAGTTCTCTGCTCAATTATTTCATTGAACTTTATACTTGCAGACGCAATTACCTGCAAAAAAATAAATGGTATGACTGAGAGTAGTCAGAACACCTAGGTCTTCGTGTGGAGGCCGTGGCAGTTGTTTGTTACAAACCGACGTTTTGCCCTTATTTACCAAAAGCCAAAGGGTGGTGTTGCCTCCATGCTGAACCAACACTGGCTCGAAACAGGATGGATAGTGTAGAACATTCAGTAAGGTGTGGGGCATAGCTTCTGTGGGTCGTAAATGGCAATTTGTAGTGGGCGGGGCTTATTTTCCTCTCCCTTTAGTCCACCCACTCAACATTAGAGACAACACTACACTGACGAAGCCTATTGTAACGTTAACGAATCGTCGGCTTATAACAACTGGCGCGGTCTCAACCCGGAGACCTAGAGTTTTCCATGCCAATGGCCGCAGTATCCTGAAACCACACAGATGATTAATTACAGATTTGTTACTTATCACGCATAGTGAATCGCGGATCGGATTGCGAGAAACAGAATCTGAGAGAATAGTTAGTTATTTTTTTTGACGGAGAGTGAAGAGCCACCGTCGTAACTGAGGACTTTAGTCCCACGTTAAATATTATAAGAATATGAAAAGAGGCAAAACGTATAAGGTAATCTCTAAGAGAACATTGACCATTGAAAAAGGGGAGATAACCTTCACAAAAGTTTAGGTTGAAATTTCAGAAAACAGGTTAAAGTTTCGCAAAATTATATTATGTTTTCTAATATTTAATTTATTAGTAAATTGATTTTTAAAAAATGTTAAAACAACGTTTTATTTGAGAACTTGTATTATTTTTTAATATTATTTAGTATATTTTAGCAACTTCTTCCAAACCTTCAAATTTGTTTAATTAGAAGATGATATCACTCATTTTTAATCTCTAATGATAAAAGTATAATTTTTAGTCACTGATTGATTTTAATGGAATGATTGTCATATTAATCAGCTGAATGTACGAAAATTGAATAGTTCTTTATTCTAGTTCTAATTGAGCATTATTGTTATTCTGCCCAGAGTAATGTACTGTAATGTCTGGAAAAGGTAGATATTATTATTAGTGATCTTATTGGCTGAACCCTATAGAGTTAAGTGTCAATAAATCAAGATAGGTTTTAATAGTGCATTGTATGTGGCACTTAGACATGCAATGGCAGTTTTGATCGCCTTTCAAGTAGTAGTCAATTTTTTTTTTGTGACTTCTTCTCGTTTGGTGTCCGACAAGACGTTAAAATAACAAATTTGCAGTTTTCAGTTTTTTTTTAGTAAAATAATCTAATTTAATATTTAATTTTGCATTTTAGTTACATTCACTTTCCTTAAACGTATCTGCGTGGAACGGATTTCCAAATAATGTCTTAAAAGTGGTTTGGAATGCCAACTATCGGCCCTCCATAATTTTGTTATATTAGACTATAAACACCTATAAAAAAAATCATCGTTTTCGTTGATTTCCCGAGAAAAATTGATATAATGCGAGCGTTCTGGGAAAATAGAACATCACTATGAATAATAAAACAAGGATGCCTAATATTATATATACATATATCTATGATTCTGTGAAATTTTATCTATGTTTCTGCTGAAACAGTTTTCCTTAAACAGTTTCTTGAAGTTTAAAAACCAAACAAAAGTAACATCTCTCATAAGAAATTCAATACGTGTTTGGAAGCCACAAATTAATCTGTACACAAAAGAGATACCGTCTCCATTATTTTTCTATTTTATTCACAAGCGGAGAATAGTTGGGGAGGCTGTCTATAAGGAATTTAATTTAAAGCACTCACAAACGTTTTCAAATTAATTGCTCTGACCTCTTTCACACTAATATGTCGGCGTCTCGGTTGTAGAACAGCTGTTTAGTGATCTCGCCTTACCAACTAACGTTCATTTTAATTTTACTAATTTTGTCGAAGGAGATTCCCGTGAGCTGTGATGAAATATGTGCGATGCAATTATAATGTTTCAATGGTTTTGGATAACTAAGTAATTAATAATTATATATCATTAATTTACCTGTTTGAAGAAAGTGTGACTCACATAAATAAGCACTTAACTTCAAATTACCAGTTATCGTGATGGGCGTCAAACATTATTTAAAAACAATCTGGCATTAAACACTTAACACGGCTTTCTCTTCCTGAATTATTTGAACTTTAAGTGATAAATTTAATTGATACTGGGAATTTTTACTAAACATATACGTATGCCAGAAAGCTGCTGGAGATTATAGTTATTGGTTTTTAGGATACCATGGTTTAGGCAGCACCAATTGTCAGCCTCAGCAAAACGTTTCTCGACAGTTTGAATTTAAGCCTAATTTCACAGATTTCTGAGAAATTAACTAACTACATTTTCCGGAAAATAGATAATGATAGCTTTCTATATTTGTTAAAAGAAAATTGGTACCATTTTTGAGAAACTTCTGATAAACTCAGAAACTTAATCAATAAATGTGCACTTTCGATTATCTTCTACAAATTTAGAATTGTAGCAACGCATTTTTTGTACCTTAATATTATTAGGCGGTGAAAGCTGCAACGCCCTCAGAACCCATAAGAATCAATTTTTCCTGGGAAAGTGTTACATATCAAAATGATAGGCTTCTAAGTTTTATTTAGTATACCAGTTTTATAAATACTCTTTGAACCATTATTAAGTAAACGCTGAAAAACTGAGGAAAAAATCCAATAAAGTGCACTTCCGGTTGTCGGATTTTCACAGAAACCTTCATGACGGTGCTAGTATTTAAGGAAATATCAAAATAATGTTCTTCCTGTATTTTTCTTTTAAAGATATTTTGTTCGCAAGCATTATGTCCTCTAAAAAACTTTTGTTGCGCATCTTTTGAGACCTCTAAACATATACCTATTTCCAGAGAATAACTGATTTCGAAAATTTGACAAGATCGCAACACTTTTTTTGCAGTAACAGGAAGTGGCCTTAATCGGAACTGAATGACGTGTCCTCCCGACATGTTTCTCTTTACTTAATGATCTGTGTAAACATTAGTTTATTAAAAAACAAAAAGAAATAAAAAATGATATTTACACTGTTACAAGTTGGATTTCGTTCCAACTTGGGATTTTTACAACATATAATTGTTCTTCCTACAACACACCTAACGGAAAATGTACTGAACTAGCAGTTTGGAGACAAGATAACGTCACAGTTCTCCCGTAGACCCTCCACAATGAATTATATAAGAAAAAAAAATTCAAATAAAAGAGTCAGATCTTATATGAGGAAGTGTTTCATACATTCTTTAAACACCATCCCTATCCATCCTCCCACGCACAACATACCAGACAAAGCAGAGAGAGGGCATGAGAGAGTGTGCGGGAGTTGGCAACCTTTGAAAATATCTCTTTCTATTTAGACTTGACGGATTAGAATTAGTGGGGAAGTTCCACTAATTAGCAAATCAATGCTACCAATCAAAAATTATCATAAAATTTGTAAATGCCGGTGGTAAATATCCAATCTTACTATCCATAACGGTTTCTAAAAATCCACTTCATCCACAATTAACGAAATCCCTTCTTTCTTTTTTTTCTAGATTTCATATACAGAAGTCTTTTTAAAGTTATTAATTGAAACACTCAACTGCCACGGCATCCCAGATAAACTTATAGGCAACTAAAGCGAAAATCACATCGACACCTACTATAATTTCTCTGTAAATAGTGACGTCATTGTCATTATTAGGTGACTTCTTCAGTCCCACTATGTTTTGTACTTTTTATAATTGCAAAATACTATTGTAGTTGCAAAATTCAATTAAAAAAAAAAACTTTTCAAAGGTCTTAACAACATAAATTTCCAGTGTGAACATAAAGTTGAAAATCTATAATATTGGCAAATCTTCGTTTCATAATATTTTGCGAAATTCAAAGTAAAATATCAGGGTTCCAACACAATGCGCAAATTCTGTTTCTGCTTTAACCACTTTTATTACTAGAATTTTATTTAAACATGTAGTTTGTTTTTTTTTGGAGCGCAGTTAGTTAATTGAATTAATTGTTGAATTGAAAATCGCGTAAAAGTGAAATTCAGTAAATTCCCCACGGCGGGGGAAACAAAATATTTCTAAACTTATTTTACCCCCTCCAACTGAGTTCAAAATTACAACGTTTATATTATATTATATTCATTAACATTGGTATTATTATAAATAAAGTGATATTCAGTAATATTTGAAGAATATAATTATATATAAATATAGCGGAATATTATGTTGGTAGGTAGCTAACTCATGATAAAGAACTGGAGATAGGGTATTATGTACGAGTATTTCCAATTTTAACAAACAATGCAGTAACCCAAGATTTATATAAACATTGAAAACAGGAAAACATATTATTATTATTATTATTATTATTATTATTATTATTATTACAAGAATTTATGTAATTAATATTATAAATGGCCGAAAGATGGTTTTAATATTTCTTTTTAATTATTTAGAAAAAAAGTATTTATTGTACAAAAAAATATATAATTTATTTTTATTTATTTTTATATGGCGTAAGAGTAATAAATAAAATAAAGAGAAGAGTAATATTGTTACAATGTCGTTAGGGACCTCGTTGTGTGGGGAGGGGGTGGTCCTACAGAGAGAAATTTAGGTCAACTCCATTCACCACTACTTACCAGCTTCATGTGATGAATTTATGTCATATTGCATTTCTTTTATTATTATTATTATTATTATTAATATATATACATAAAAAAAAATTTATATATAAAAAAATCTCCCATTTTTGTAATATGTACAACAATATGTTAAAACGTAATAATATAATATAGTAATTTATAGATTCATAATAATTCTTTCTTTTTCAAAAGTTTATTAGTTTAGCGTCGAAATAAACTGGAACCCGGCACCCAGCAGGAGAGGGAGAGTGGACTAGCAACTTTTTTTAGGCAACTTTTTTTAGGTTCTAGGTAAAGCTGCAAGGAATCTCACCCTTTCTATCTGAACAACATTGGTGGAAGGGGGGCTGCATTGCGACCTCCACGGTCTACTCTGCTGTGGGTATCCTGGAAGGTTCTAGGGAGGATATGTTCTCCTCCTCTGCATGGTAAATACTCAATCCACCAAATCTTCTCCGAATGGTAGCATCGCAATCTGTTAGGAGATGTTTTGGAGTTTCCTCCATCGCCCCTCAGAATTTGCACATGCTTTATTTTCTAGTGTCCAGCCCAGCATCTTCATGTGCCGCTTAGTCTACAGTGCCCTCTTAGGAAACCTGATATACGGAGGTTGTTCTTATTAAGCCCGATGTTGTTTGGTTATAATTTCCCAAACAGATCTTCTTTCTGCTTCAGTCCTGGGAGGGTGTTCTAGAGTTGAGACCTCCTCATATCTTTCTTAAGTTCCTCTAGAAGAAACTGGTCGCTGATCCCACAAAAGGGTTTAGGCCCCAAAAATGGCGATGCATTGCCTTTTCTAGCCAGAGCGTCGGTCATTTCATTGCCGTCAATGCCAACGTGCCTGGCACCTAAAACAGGGTTCCGTTATTCTTCCTGCCCAGGTCGTTGAGTTTGTGTAGGCATTCCCAAAATATTTTAGAGCTGATGACATAAGAGCACAGTTCTCTAGTGGCTGCCTTGCTATGAGATGGGTTGAACATCACTTACATTGACACTTCCCAACCTTACACACTACACTTCTGCTCTCCAAAAATAGTTCATATAAGCAGCAACTTCTTGCGTTTGACGTCCCTACTAACAAACACTAGATTATCCTAGGGACAGATAAACTGGGGGCCACAATAGACCTCTCAAATTACAGTGGCTTTCACTTTATAACCACTTTCTCTCTAAAAGCATCCAGACATCTAGTTAGTGTTTAAGTAATTCAAAAATGTCCGTTTTTCTTTTCTTTTGCTTTATTTCTTTGGAACTTTCCGATGATTAATATGTTTTAGGATTCTTTATTATCTTCTTAGAGATGCCTGGTTATTCATTCTATTGGGGTTTAGCAATATGGTATAGAATTTAACAGCAAAACTAAAATAAAAGGTAGATAAGATTTACAAAAAATCTAAGATGTTAGAATTGTGCTTGACAACGATTAAATGCTCGGTACGGGATTGGGAGATGTTCATGTATAATGCAGGTGAAGAGCAATACGAAGGGTGTGGAAATAGTGGAGCGGTGATTTTAAATTCATTTCTCCTTCGCAAACATCGAAGGGAAGCCATTCATCAAGCTGAGGGAATCATTTCTGACAAATAACTTAGGAATTCTTAAACAGCTAGGTGTGAATTACCACTTCTATGTTTATTCTTTAAAAGTGGAGGCGGAGCAACTTAGCACATCATACGCACGCCAGTAATATCTACACCGCTGATACTGACACATACTTACTTTCTAAAGCAATTATTGATTCCCGGAGTGGGGTGGGAATGAGTAATATCTTGCCGTGTGTCTTTGTCTAGCTGGGCAGACATCTTGCTTTGATATATTTGAATATTATACTGTCGCTGGATTTTTTTTTTTTTTTCTTTTGACAAGCCATTGGTGTAAGTAGTGCGTGCTGTGTGAAAACGTTCAAGAAAGTGATATGGGAGTGCGTGATATCTGAATGTGTGAGTGAAATGTACTTGTAGTAGTACATCGCCGTAGTACACACTGACACACACACACACACACACACACACACACACACACATAACACAGACACTCCAATTTGATGTATTGTACATCTTGGTTGTAACTTATTGCACCTGACACATTCCTCCCTGCCCCCGCTCGCTATCTATCCATCTATTTCTCTCCTTCCTTTTTCTATTTCTGTTACTCACTCACCCCGCTCCCAACACTTCTTTTGTTCTAATGTCTGTCTTTCTTCTTATTTGCAGATTTATTTTCCATAGTATTATCCAGCATTAACCATATATTTCTCTTATTTCATTTACATACCTATTTATTTATTATACCATAAAATATATTTTGGAGTAAGTAAAAACATAAAATAGAATACAAAATAATTTGATCTCAAATTTCATTCATAATTATTATTTGCGTTACTGTAATTAATACAATTAAAATTGACCTATTACTGACAGGCAACAGTTCATATCTTATTCTTATTGGATCTTATGTTAAGTATATTTCTGCTTGAATTTGAATACATTGTTGGCCAGCAGACAGTGCTTCCATCAGGACTCATCTACAAAAAAAAATCTTTGTAGAAAATCCCGAATTACCGCACTAAATGTGCGAATTATCTTTACACATGGAATTTTAATATGGCATTTAATGAAAATTTCTTAAAAGGTATAGATCTGTTCAATATATTTAATTGACGAACATTGTACATAATATTGAGATGAGAGTGTAAGCTTCTCTTGCTTGGGAGAATTACCAAAAAATCGCAATGGCAGTGATAGGGCAGAGAGTTGTCCATTGAGAATATAGCTTTGATCGATTATTGATTGATCAATTATTGCACACAAATGAGCTCCAGCATCTTAGAACTGGACTAAAGGAAACAAAGAAGCCTCCAAAACTAACCGGTACTTCAAGAGATACGGATTTCTGAGAATGAAGATAGTAATAATTTGAAAAACTTTGCGTTTAATATTATTTAAAAATTCATGTAGATTATTACAAAAAAAAAGGACCATCCCTTAGATTTGCAAGATTTGAAGGATGCTCCAGAGGAACTTGAGTACTGGCTTAAAATTCCATCTTTGGTAAGAAAATAGCCAATCACTGAAACAAAAACCTCAAAGTTTCTTTAAAATTGTGTTTACATAAATTAGGCGGACTTCGTATAGCTGTAGATGTCTCCGATTGGGATGTGTGAAGGATTAATTTAAACGATAAATACCCCAACCCCCCCATAGCCATAAAATTGCTAGTTCTAACACTGTAGGTCACACAGAGAACAGGCCAAGCCAAACGAGAGAGGCATCTAGCATCATCAGATTCAGATATTAAAAAAAAAAGTGAAAGGAAAATTTTTACATTGAAAATGTATGATACCAAATTTTCAAACGTTTTCTTTTATAAATAATATAAATTGGCGCCCAACTGTAATTTATTTTGTGCTAAGTAATTGAAAAGCTTCATTTTAAACAAGCGAACATTTGAATAAAGTACGAAATAATTCCGGCCATTATTTCATCTTTTATTTATTTCATGTTCATATTTCAAAAGATGTAGCACTAGAATATTTATATTCTCCTTTTAATTTCTTCTCATTATTTGTGCTTCTCAGATATTTTCATCTCGTAGAATAATGAAATCTACTTTTTAAAATTATTGATTTTGGTTTTGGTAGGTATGGTTATTTTTTGTTTGTCTATATTTGTGATTGATTATTAGACTGCGATGCACGGTTGATAGCCAGGATCTAACTAACTTCTAGATCCTATTAAAGCACCAGTTCAATAATTGAAATAATCAGTTCAAAATAGTAACGGAATGGCTCGGCAATCTCAATGACCTTGGCCGAAACAATGAAATGACTTTTCTTTCAGGACCTGGAATCGCATAATATATACTTGGCATATAAAATAGACTTGACAGTTAAGAGGATGGAAAGTCTAACGTCACTCTATCCCAGAACATCCCTTAAATGGATTTTACGGGGAAAATGTTTCAATTAAAAGTTGTAACGTTGTTTAAATGTTACACTTTATACGATTGTTTAATATACCACAAATATGAAGAAAATCGCTGGAGGCATTTTTGAGAAAATCGCAAAAAACACTGGAAATTCTCATCAGTAAAGTGGTTCATATCTGGTCCGAACAATTTTGACCAAAACCTCATTATTGCGTACGTATTAATAGAAATTGAAATCTTATAAAGTAAGATGTCAGTCCTCAGTTTTCCTCGCTGGAATAATGCGGTAAGTTTAATTATTTTCCTTAGCAAAAATTGCTAACAACAAATAAATTCGCGAGTGCAGCAAGCTTAATCGAGTATTTAGCGTAATATATAATATACTTGGGAAATAGTTATCAGTTGTTTTGATTGAAATGTTAAAAATGAAGAATAGTTTGTGATGTTCACATCCACTAATTGCACTGATGGTATTTTTAATAATAATTTAATAGATTTTTTAAAATTATTAAAAGAGTTTTACGGAATTGGTATCGTGGGTCTAAAGAGATAATAATATGTGAGGATCACATGTATTTTTGTTTTTTCGAATGGGACTGACCCCTTTGACCTGTTTATACTACAACTATGACCAGCTAATTAACTTAAACGCGGTAACACATCATTCTATACATCTCCCTCTCTTATTCTCTCGGCCTCTCTCACTTCCTTCCACAGTCTGTACGCGCATAGTCTTCTCACTTAACTATCCATAGGTCATTTCAAAAATGGGGGAGAGACCCGTATCTCACAGTACATTAGTGCTTGCTGGCAGCCCCTACAGTGGGGGGCGTGCAGGCAACGGGTAGTAGAGTGTTGTTCAAACACGTAGTTTCTCCTGATTATAGTTAGTGACCTAGAGGAAGGTTTTGACTTGAAATGAAGAAAAAAAAATAAGTCTTCTCTTGTTTTGGGGTGTTGGTAATCTGTTCTCTCTCACAAAGAATTCCTCTTCTTCTTCTTCTTCTTCGTCATGTTATTTTTTTCCAGGTTCTACTATATCTCCCAAGTATCGTTAACAAGGTCACATCAAGCGTTGACCTTCCGACACTCGCATACATACACACCCGCACATATATGTATAGAAGAAAGAAAAAATGGAGAAGGCAGTTTCTCTCTGGGAAAAAATTTTTTTTAAGAGAAAGAAAAAATTAATACTAAGCCCCCCTCTCTCTTTATCTATCCCTCCTTCTTTCTCTTTCCTTCTTTACCTCTCTACCTCCTTTACTCTCTCACTCCATCTTTCTCTCTCAGTGTGATGTACGCTGGTGTGTTGTTTATATGTGCCGCGGTTGGTTTGTAACTGTATAAGAAGTGTCGACGATGAGAAGAGGTAACAGATTCTCACTCACTCTCTCTCCGCTCTATGAAGGTTGTTACTTATATAACACCTAAGGGCAATTTACGCCTCCTTTTATCTCTTTCTTTTTACAATCTTCATCTTGTTTCATCTCACTCTTTCTTATCTCTGGCAACAAACTCACAATCTTCTTCTCTCTCCCTTTCTGATTCACTGTCCAGAAGATCTCTCTCGCCAGAAGAACTCTATAGCAGAAGGTCATCAAAGATACTTGTAGTGATATTGTCTTTAAACTCTCCCCCTACTGCCAGGGCCAAATCACTAATCTTGGCCAGAAAAACAAAAACATTAATGTTATCGAATATTCTTTTTACTCCTGCCTTTTTATTATCTTACTTTTCTTCTCTAGTTTGTATGTTTGATATTAACAATATGATAATTTGTTTGTTGCTAACGGCAATGTTTGAATCATTAGTTTGCTAACTAAACGAATGGATGATACTTGTGTTTTGTTTGCATTTATCATCGTATATATCTTAACATGCATTGATTATTCAAAGATTTATCTGTTGCTAGATGAATTAAATGAAGAATTAAGTTAGCCCTATGACCTCAGCATTAACCTCAGCAGCGCTCTGAAAAATGAAAACTGTGTGAATAAAATCTGCGTTAGTTTTGCGAAATTAAAGGGCCAAGTTAAAAAAAAATGCACATTTAGTTCAAGAAAAAAAATCTACAAGGCAAAATGATAAAAAGCTTTGCCTCAGGTTGTAGCATACAACTCTTGAAAAACACTCAGCTTAGTGTTTTTACACTAGAAAAAAAAAGTGTTTTTACACTAGACCTAAAAAGGAAGTACTGCGATCGGTCAAATTTTCGAAATTGATTACTATACCAGCATCTCATGTTTTTGGTATACCTGGAAACGAAAACATGTTTTTCCCCACTTAGCGAAACTGATATTTGTGTTTTTTGAAGGAAAATATGTTATATAACGAAAAAATTGTTCGTACTTGAAGTTTACTGAATTTTTGTTTGATGATTTTTTCGCGATTTTCTCGAAATCAGCTTCAAAGATTTTCGTCATACTTGATATATTATCTAATACACAATATTCCTATCACTTTTATTTGAAACATTTTTTGGAGAAATTTTTATTTTTAGAGAAATTTTCTGGATAACGGTGGTGACCTTGGCTTGTTTACTAGTGAGCGCTAATTCAATCTAATATTATAATGTGAAGGACAATTAATACCATACTATCAATTAAAAAAAGTTGAAATATAATTTGATTAATTTATGAAATATTTAGATCGAAGTAATTTTGTGTTCAAGAGGCAGGTTTTTAGAGCCGATTTAGATAAAGCGAATTCACTTTGTTTATTCATTAGTATGATCAACAATTTATTGTGAAATTGTACAAGACATTGCTTCAGCATTCAACGATAGAAACGTCGAGTAGAGAATAGAATTTGCTCTGCTAATTAAAACTAAACATGAACTCAGCTTGCTACAGAATAGTTCAATCAGAACCTGAGAAAATGCGGGAAGCAGCTAGTAGCGGACTTGGTAATGAAGGCCATAGCTAAATAGCTATGAAAATTGCGGCTTCCTAATTAAAAGACACTCCTGATATTTGACGCTAAAGCGCTGTTCGTGCCAAATGTATTTCTTTTTCCTGTAGTGAATGTTTTTGTGAGTTGGACAGAAGAGACATTTAGGTTGATTAGTTAGACTTACTGACACTGTTTATATTGTATGAGAATATATTGCAAGGACCTTCACACTGCATAATTTAGTGTGAGATTACGATAGCGTGCGGAAATGGTGACAGACTGACTGGCAGAGTGACGGTGTGAAAGCAGTGGTTGTTAAATGTTTAAGGTTGTTCGAATGACGTTTGAATGAGAGAGAGAGAGAGAGAGAGTTGCTTTTCATGTGAAAGTCCACTCTTAGTTATCTTCTCTTCTCCTCCAATATCGCCAGTTGCGGTCCTTAGATTGCCACCTCTACGAGCTTGATGGAGACATGTCAAACCTTATATTATGATCAAGCAGCTTGTGGGCTGTGTATTCTAATTTGTGCACACCCAAAATACGTCACGGCGAAGTGAGAAGTAAATGTGTACGGCGAACCATTTTATTCCTAGCAGCTTACATTCCTCAATGCCTTTGAGGAAAGGAGCTTTTAGGGGCAAAGCAAATGTCTAGCAAACAGTCTTCTAATAACATTTGATTTCCCTGATCCAGCGTTCTAGAACTCTTTGACTTTGGCTTTCCTCAAGGAAAGCTTGCACTTCAATCATAAATATGTTAACCATAGGATATTAAAACCGTTTTTCTTCCGGTTTTGATAACAGTTCATTGATGGCTGGTTCATTTTTCTGATTTACTCACCAAAAGAAGTGATTCATTTAATCGATATTCGCTTTGCTCACCCATAAAATATTTAAACGGGATTCAAATCTATCATAACGAGGTGATGAAATATTCCAATATTTTGTATAAATTCCGGAAATATTCAGTTTTTAATTTAAATTTAGGTTGAAAATATTAATGGTATATTGAACTTCCAAAAAGTATATAATTTTTATTTTTATCGTTTCCTCGGAAATAACACGAAAAATATAACAGACCGCAGAACGTGTTTGTAGATTAACCATGGAAAAAATTCATTGTGAATATAAACTCTCTCTGGTTGGCAAAAATAACAGGGATAATAAAAAAACCTCCCAAGTTCTCATCCCGTGGAAAAATCCAGGGTTTGTTCCCTGTTTTACTCACTCACTCGCACTCTCTCTTTCCCTGTAACTGTATTATTCCATGTGTGCGTAGGAAGAGACTAGTTGGAACGGTCAAATGGGGGTTGGTTAAACGGTCCCTAGGGATTAAACGGACTGAGAAATCAGGAAGGAGAAATGAACGTTGTAGAATAAGAGGAAGGGGGCGTAGGATTGGATAACTAAGAGGAAGGGAGCGTTGGACCTTTACACCAAAAACCACCCGTCCACCCGCGGTCCAGGTGGGTAAACTCTTGCTCCTGCTCCAGTCAATCCCTCCCCCCAAGATCTAAAAATGTTCCAATTTTTGTCCCGAAGGATCCAGGCCAGCACAATGGGAGATAACAGGCAAATACAAAATTAGTGCTTTTTTTGCGATTTATCATTTTAGTGATATTTTGTTCACCGTCTTGAAAACATTTTTTTCAATGAACATCGAAACAGGTATTTCCGGTAAAAACTCAGTTTTGAAAATTTGACACGATTGCAATAGTTTCTCTTACAGTAAGAGAAATAAAAAGAAAAAATGTTTTTTATGGAAAGAATGAAATAGGAAAATCTGTTATTTCCTCCTTACTTGACAGAGTTGGAAAATAGAACAGAACTAAAAGAAGAAGATGGTCTACAGGAGAATACTCTCCAGGTCGATTAATTACGTATCTATTAGAATCAGCGACTAGGGCTCTATAATGTTCTAGAGAGATTCAATTAGTTTTAAGCCATATAGTCAAGTTAATACATTTCTAGGAATTGAAATTGATATTGGAAAATTATATACCAGCTAGTAACTTATTATTTTGTCTTTTCTTTTAATCAGTTTTTAAACGAATTTAAAAAATTTCCTCGCTATTTTACAACAATTCTGGATTTAACCCTACATACAAATGCTTGAATATTAAATAACTAATGTATTGTTTATGTAATATGTAAATAAATAATTCCATATTTTTTAATTACAAGAGAAGAGATTATATTTTATAATCTCCATGGAGGAATTTACTCCATATTTACATAATTATTCATTATTTGATTTTATTACATTTATTTCAATCAAAATATTGAATTATTTCATTTATTGGCAGAGTAATAAAACTTACGAGACTAATAAAACATTAACTAACTCTTCGGATGATATTATCTTGATAGAAATTTATTAATAACAATAATAATAATAACAGTATTGTGTATTTATTAAAGAGAAATGCGTTTACAATGTTGATACACTAAACATGGCAATGGAATATTCTCCGTCTGCCAGAGTTGACAATTTTTGTTTACTATCATTTTTATTTGGTGTATTTATATTTTTATAATACTTGTATTTATATTTAATTGGTGTACTATTTAAAGTTCTAACAGTCCAATACTAATAGGTTTTAAAGCATTTTAACCAAATGTAAAATAGATATGTACGTGATACTTTAATAAGAAATTTAATAATTAAATTGTTGAACCAGCAGATCTCTATATTTTTTGGCGAATAACACATATTTATATGTTGCCAGCCAATTGAGACCTTTAATACAGAAATCAGTTCCTCCTCCGGTAAGAATTCTTTGTTAAAATATTGTTTATGGTAAGGCTTTAAAGTTGGGCATTTTGCTAAAAAATGAATGCAATTTTCTATTGCTTTCAAATTATATAGTGAACACAAATGGGAAGAGCCTAAGGATTCTTTTAGATCCCACGGTTTATAATTTAAATTTAGAGCTTCTGCTCTTGCTTTAAAAATAACACTTGATTACATCTGTGACATATTTGTCACTAAAATATGTGTTTTCACCTAATGAGAGGTTAAGTTTTTTATATAAAAGATGACATTTTGCATTTGAGGCAAATGCAAACAAGTAGTTGCATTTGAGGCTCTTAACAAGTAATTATTTTTATTGGTTTCCTCAATGCGCGGCAGCAGCTCGTTCAGCCATTTTACCAAACCAACTTGCCGCAGACAATCACAGACCCTAACATTTATATTATACTTCTCTTCTAGAGCAATCAATTCTTTAAACCAGAATATCTTTTTACACATCACTTCTTTCATTAATTTATTTGGAAGCCTATCAGCAGACATGCTTGCAACTTTATTTAAATAATTACAAAGGAACCTTAAAGTATATGGGAAAATTTCAGTGAAGGCAGATTCTAAAAACAAGGCATAATCAGGGGTAGAATTGGAAGCAAATAACAAACGCTTCAGGAAAAATCTGTTTAATTTTTCAACGGCATCATACCTTTTAAAGCCCCAAATTTCAGCCGCACAGCTAACAACCGCTCTGATCGCTGCATGAAACACTTTCATTTTTGCTGATAACGGAACCCCTTTTTTATTAATAAATGTCTTCCATGTCTTTAAAATTCCAAATTTAGCCACGGATAGTTTATATTCAAGATGATTACTAGAACTTAATTGAGGTGTCCAAACTCCTCCCAGATATTTATACTTATTTGTAACTTCATCTAGATCACCTCTCAACTTCCATTTTTCATCTCGAGCCGGCCTTCCTCCGTTCCTAAAAATGACAATTTTAGATTTTTGGGAAATTTACTGTCTAGAGCTGACAATAGCTATTGAGGCGATTTATCATGTATTGCAGCGTTAGTTTATCGCCTGCCAACATAACTAAGTCATCTGCATATAAGAGACAATTCACTTTGAAATTATTTAACAGAAGACCACCCCCTATATAAGTCTGAATATCATCTCGCATTTTTCCCTGTCCCAAACAGGGGAAGGAAGGATTTTAATTATTTGGCAACAATTAATGTTAATATCATCAGTGCTTTTAACAAATAGAGTTCTCAGTCAGTTACTTGGATTTATGCGAATGACACGACAGTTCATATTTTCGTTCATTTCCGTAACCTGACACACACATTTGACTTTCTTCTTTTTTCCTTCAATTGAAACAAGAATAAAATCATTCTTGGAAACACTTTTAATTGTTTGGTTAATGTGTGACAATTTCCATTTAAATTCCTCTCGTTCCTCATCTTCATCCCTTTCCTCTTCTCCACTTATGCCTTGGTCACTGTTTTCCAAGTTTAAACTTGCATCCTCAGTGCTACTTCCAGATTGAATCACTTAGGTTCATCTTCTGATGGTGAAGAACATACCATTTTATTCTTCTTCTTCTTGTTTACTTTAGTCTTTGATTTGTTTCCCTTCTCTTCAGCTTTCTTCCTTTTTTCTTCTTCTCTTTCTTCCTTCTTTTTCAGTCTCTGCAATGCTCTCTTCTTTTTCTTCTCTTCACTTTCTCGTTTTTCATTTCTTTACGTTCGCGGTATTCTTGCCATAGCTGAGAAGTGACGAAGCTTGGTGTTATTTCTTTGGAACGGCCTTTTTTCTTCTCCCCCCCCCTACCGGATATTCTACCGGTACTTAAATGTATTTAATTACAAAGTTATAACACGTATTTACTTACGAAATCCAGATAGTCTCACTAATACAGCCTCAAATCAGCAAAATTAATTAGTGAATAAACTGAATGATATGCAGACTGCCTGGCATGATTCTTCCGCAAACCATAATAGTAAGATTGTGTTTATATAGAAACGAGAATACAGCAGACAATCAAATTGATGTTATAGTGCACCCACAAAAACATAAATGAATAAATAAAATGAAAATTGAAGTTATCTATAGGTATATTTTTTTATTGTCACATAAACTGAAGATAGAGATGTTTCCTAACAAATAAATATACTATATATATATATACTGTACTATATATATAGTATAGAGGACATATACTGTAACTATATATCCTCGTATGTATATATAGTTGTGTAAACTTTATAAACATTGTGAAACTTATTTATTGTCTAAAGTGTTGTATGTTAACTAAACAATCTAAACCCACCAGACCCACTTATGGAGGGTGATATTGGATGTAAGGTTTTTGGGCTAGTGGGTTGGGTTGGGTTCGGCCCCGGGCGGTGTTCTGTTTTGTCAAGAGGACTAAACAGGAAATGGTAGCAATAGAGAGGACGCATGTAATCTGCAGTAACACATTGTGCCTCGTATCAAAGGTTTTAAAGTACCAGCACATAGCTACTACCACTCTATTTCAGGTAGTAACCACCAAGTAGTACTAGAAATAAAATATAAACTCCTAGATTGCTGGAATATTCCAGCTTACACATGCAATAAAAATTGTTATCTCCTGTTAAACTTGCCTGGAAGACAGACACTTTGCAACGATAAAAAAAAATAAAATAAATTTCACCCACAAGAGCCCCTCCTTCAGCAATTATAATTAATAAACTTATTTCAACTTTGGAATTTTTACTCAAACTGAATGTTGTTTTCGTCTATACTTGAATGTGATTAAATTGAGATCCAAAAGAAGCGCCCGATAAAATCAAAATAATTTTTGAAATCTATCGTCCTGGATTTCCCAGAATCTCGCTGGAAAACAATTTTTCCGATAAAAGAAGTTTCAAATGAAAATGGTATATACGTGTGTATACATATGTGTAGTTAATATTGCAAGTTTAAAGACAAATCGTTTAAGAAAATACCGAAAACCTCTGAAACTATATAAGTGCCTATATAATTCCGATTAACCTGATTTTCTTAATCTTAGAATTCTAGCCACATATTTAATGGTTCTTAATATTACATTGATGGCAGTAATGTAAATTTACAGAAATTACGCCTTAAGCGATGTTTATCGTTGGAGTCCCTCCCCCCCCCCAGTTGGGAGCGGAAACCTACCAGAAATCAAGTTTTCTTGAAAAAGATTTCAAGCAGAAGACTAAAATTATGTAGTTGGTAAGCAAATTCAAAGAAAAACACCTCATTGAGTCTTTTTGAGATAATTGCGAAAACCTGAAGGAAAAAACAGTAAAGTCTCACTTCCGGTTGATGGATCTTAAGGGGAGCGCTGGTGTACTTGAACCGGCAGCTCCTCTTGCGAGTTCAACACTCTACAGCAATAATTCAAAGTTCAACATTTTAAGCTTTCGATAATATACTCTGTTATATGTCATCAGAATGTATGTAACCACTATTCTCTTTTTCTATTTTCCACAATCTATTATTTCAGAGTTTATAAACTGCAAAGAAATAAACTTTCCACTTTTAATTGAAATATTTCCCGTAGAAATTTCTTTTGGATAGTTTTCGGCGGAAAATTTCAACTGATCAACACTTTTATAAATCTGTGCAGTGTTTTAGCAGTATCTTTCTCCTGGACCAGCTCTACTCTACCCCTCCTCACCACACACTAGCGCTACATACTTATTATTTTTTTTTTAATTTAAGGCGAGTCAACATCTATGGTCATTAGCGCCCGGAGCCTTCTCAGTGCACTGCCGGCCTCCGGACAGTGTTCTCTAGCTACAGACAACTTTTTCCGTCACCGAACAGTGAGCTGTACAAGCTGCTAGGAAGAAAAAATCTAAGGGTAGCACTAAACAGGAACCCAGGACCTTCGCGTGGGGATCAATGCGCTAACCACTTAGCTAATCCCTCCTCTAGCTCTACACTTATATTAGGGTAAATGAATAAAAATTTCCATGTATAAAACATGATTGTCAATTTTTTAATTGAATTAAATGGAGTAAGAGAAAGTGCTGTGTGTGTTTCACATCAGATTTTTTTTCATTAAGCGCCTCATTCACATTAACTAGCAGATATATTGCTAACTAGTGCAGTTTAAAGCAACATTAAAGGTATTTCTGTAATTAAGTTTTGTGGTATTTATATTTTTTTTACCGAATTCCGCGATTAATATTCAGCAATTGATTTAAATTGACCACAAAATGTAGATTCACCAGTTTTGTCACATCGTTATGGATTTAAGTTTTATTTAATGACTTTTTATAAAAGAGTTAGAACGAAAGACGTCTTTTTCTAGGATTAAAATTTAAGATAATATTTTTTTCTTTTGTTTCTAGTTTAAGGCGCGTCAACATCTATGATCATTAGCGCCCGGAGCCTTGTCAATGCACTCAGTGCCGACGTCCGGACAGTGTTCTCTCGTTACAGCCAATTTGAGATAATATTTAAAATGTAGAATGACAATTTTATTAATGATTTTTGAAAAATATCCGTAAATTTTTAAGCACTAAGCTTGGAATTTTGTTACTCAGTATGGATTAACCAAGCATCTGTTGTGGCCTACATGCACAATCATTAATCAAATCAGTAGCGCTAGGGAATGGAAATGTAAGTTGCATTTAATGCTATACAACTTAATTAATTATTTTGTCTTTTATATGATTAAATCTGTTCTAAAAAATTTTGAAATGTAGAATTTTTTTTTTTTAAAAGAGAGAAACAATGAATGATGTTTAATAAATTACTTGGAATTAGATTCTGAATTTATGTCGCAATTTAAAATTTAATGTAGATTGCCACTAACAAATTACCACTTTGATCAGTCAAAAATGGAAAAATACTTTATTTAGGTGATTGGCTGTACTTGCCACTACACAAGCTTTTTTTTGATTGGTCCAGACTGATCAAAGTGATTTCTTGGCAGATATTTTCAATTACTTGAGTGGAAAGTTTTACGGAGAGAATTGGAACAGGTAGCAGAGAATGTTCAGTGTCATTAAATGAGGCTTTATGGTCCGAAAAACAGGTGTTGAAGTCAACAAAACTGGCTGTAAATAAATCACTAAATTCGTCCCATTTCTTAGATTTTTTTAAAAAAATCCTGTCCATGAAATGAAGATGCTTGAAATGAATTTTCTTAGAAAAAATACAGAACAGAGTGAGTGACAAATGTAATTAGTTGATCAAATCTTAAGGTTATGTATTTACAGTAAATATTTGTAGTATTTATTAGTTTATTTATTTGTAAATTCCTATTTATTTATCCAACTATTATCATCTCTAATTAGCCAATATAACTTAATTCCACCCTTCTCCTCATCGAAATATTGTAATCACTACTTCACTATCCATTCTAAATTCCTAACTTCGATATCATGAATTCTACCAATCTGCACTCTCAAACAATTTCACTATTAAGTCATCATTTAATGTTTTATTATAAATGATTTAATTTCTTCGAATATTTTATCTTCAAGTGGCACACAATGACTGAAAGAACATCTCTGAAATTATCTAGAACAGCGGAGCAACACCACGTATGCAAATAGAGTTTTAGTGATTTATCTAAGAATAAAATTAAAAGAAAAGAAAAGAAGACTTTACCACAAACTGGCATCCAAAACAATGAAAATCACAATTTGGTGTATATAGAAGTTTAATATTTATAGCTGATTCCTCCAGAAGACTATAATAATTATTTTAGTGTTTGGAACTTGTTAGTAAAGGAATAAAGAGTGGGCAAAGCGAGCCAACAGAAGTGTTGCTGTTGTAAGTATAGACTATTGGGGTAACAGACTATAGACTATAGACCAACTATAGACAAATATAACTATAGTCATGGCTGGGAGTAATCCAGTTAGCTTTGTTTCACAGATAATGACTAGCAGCACTTCTATTGGCAGCCCCAATACAACTGTTCTACTCTCTAGCTAAACCAAAACAAAAAAAAATACTTTATCCAACATATACACTTGCAAACAATGAGTTAAAAGTGTGTGTGTGTACAGGAAATGAAGAGAATTCAGAATTATGATTGGTTCTGGCCACTGGCCAATTACAAGACATCCCTAGGGTCTACTTGACCCTATCTGGCAAAGGTGATTGGCTGTACTTGTAGAGATGAGTATTTTTCTATCCAACTGGTATTATCTCGTTTATCTCTCACTCTCTCTCTCCTTCTACATACTGCCTCTATAATAAATACAAACACACAAATACATACACTCACTACTATATATGGTTCTATATCAAGTGTAACGTTGATTAAATGTCACCTGGCCATTTTATCGTATCCAACAATAACGCTAGGCGTAAAAAGGAATAAACTCTCTGATAGTATTCGTTCTATCTTTATATCAATTTCTACTGTGAGGTGTTTTTTTAAAATCCAAAAATTCCCAACTTCCTGATAGAGAAGGATGTTGCATGTGCGGTCAGAAGCATTGGACTGATGAAGACACTGTTGTTGCGGGGACTCAGTGCTAACTTAACCTAATCCAAATCCTTCAAATAAATTCAATCTATCTGAGTCACCCCCACCCCTCGCATACGATGTACAGTGTAAAAAAGGCCGAACCTACCTATATGGAAGTTCCAATGAGTATTAGTTTAATTTTAGATAAGGGAAACAAACAAAATTCGCTTTCATTCCACGATGTTAAATCTACAGCTTTATACTAGCATAGCTTCGTCCCAAAGTAGAATCTACTATCAATTTTTCCTCCTCTGATATGATTTCAAGATTTAATTTTTTTCCTCAGAATTATTGGATTGGATTTCATTTAGCTATTTTCTTAATTAGTCTTGGATTGTGAGCTTTTGCTATCTTAGCGGAACTTACAAAACTATTATTGACCCATATCTTAACCTAATCTAATAGCAGACCCGAAATTGGGGCCAGAAATTTTATCTAAAATATCGCTGGACTTCTCCATTTAATTGTTGTTTGTTTTTAACTGTGTTTCTTAACACTGGCCTAGATCGTTTTTTTGTCTTTGTTTTTAATGTCGGGATTTTTTGATGCATAGCTCACCGTTGAGAGTCACAGTTACCGAAGAAAACTGCAAACTGTTGGTTTTAACGGATCCAACCAGAATGCTGCAGTCCTACGATGCGTGAAGTTCAACGGTGTTCTGTGTAACATTATTAATTTAGCATGGCGGATATACATGTATTGAGAACATGATTATGAATAAAAAAAACAAGTTTTTATCGAATTATCTGTATGGGTGTGTAAAAAAATATCTCAGAAGTTTGATAGAAGGTATAATGTAACACACTTGAAGAAAAATAGAGAAATAAAAAGGAGAGAGAGAAAATAGTCAATGAAATCAATCAAAAGGAAAAAGATAAAAAGTTGGTGTGCAGAACATTGAAGGAACATGGAGACTAAAGGAAAACAAATCTGTTACATTGTTCGGGATGTTTTTTTAATCAAACTGTCAACATTATAGGAACTCTCGGACTTGTTGATAGCCAACTTTCTTCTTCTAACAAAGTCATTATTTCTGAAACCAGAAAGAAAAAATAGCTCGGATATCCTGTTATTGGTTGGTTAGCGTATTATTTCCCGGAAGTGGTCTTCATATTAGTTCCATTTCTACCCATACTCGTTGGCGGATGTTTCCCCCCCAGACCTTCTATACTCATTGTAAGTGATAAACCCAAATAACTGTTAAACCTAAATGTCAGTTACTTTTAATTTCTTTTTTCAGTTTTATAGATGAAATGGCAGGAAAAAGAGAAAAGAACAAAAGAAAACAGGAAAAGATTATGATGTAAAAATGACATAACAGTATTTTTCTTCACTTTGACAAATTTCTCATTCATTTGGTTCCACTTATTTTCCGTTCCATTACTAGTGTAAAGGAAAATATTATGAATCTTTAGAATTTGAGTATTCAGCTTAGAAAGCAGTTAAGGAGTCTTCAGTTAACATTTTTTTTAAAGCAATGTTTGTACGTTTTCAAGAAAAAATACAAAAAAAAATTTATGAAGAAGCATAATTTGGTTTATCATTTTCATAAAATTTGGTATTTATAAAACACACTTTTCTTCTGATTGGTAGAGCCAGAAAAACCATTAGTTTTAGAAAAAAGTTTTTTAGAAGAAAGTTTCATGTCTCGATCTTAAAAAATAATTTTTCCGAGAAAATCATTACGTTGTGGGCATGCCTAAATATAAGTGGTAGGCCTAAATATAAGTGGTAGGCCTAAATATAAGTGGTAGGCCTAAATATAAGTGGTAGGCCTAAATATAAGTGCTAGGCCTATAAAGTGGTAGGACTAAATGTGAATTGTTAGCGTACAAAGTTTAAAGAAAATGGTTTGAGCCTTTTTGGAGATGTGTTTTTGAAATATGAAAAAATCTGGCGTAGAAACTTTGACACGACTTTCTCTTACTGCGAAATGACAAATTTTCTTCACACTTACAATTCTGTGTTTAAAACCGTCGACATTTTTATGGTAAAAATCACAAAAAACTGAGAAAACTATTCTGTAAAGTCGCACTTCCGGTTAACCGATTTTCTCGAAACTCGGGATTTTGATAATATACTTTTTTTAATTCTAATTAATATCATTTAGATAATAGAATTGTGTAATAAACGAAATACCACTTTCAAAGGAAACATTACCACCATCCCCAACCCAAAAGCCCTTAAATGAATTTTCCTGGAGAAATGTTTCAAATGAAAGTAGTAGCTTCTTGTATGTGTTGTTAATTTACGAAGTTTAAGGGATATCGTTGAGCTGTTTGTGAGAAAATCACAAAAAAAAATGAAAAAAAAAACAAAAAAACATTCATTAAAGTGGCACTTCCGTTTGATGGGTTTTTCCCGAAATCTTCGTGTCTCTTGCGATGGTAGTATCTAACGGAATACTAAGTTTGCGTTTCCTGCAACTTTTCGTTTTTGAGATATTCTTTATACACACATATAAAGTCCATTTTCTAAAAACCACTTTTTTGGAGTCAGGAAACCTCATAACGTATATTTCCGGTGAAAACTCAATTTCGAAAATCTGGCACGATCGCAATACTTCTCTTACTGTGTTTAGCACGAGAAAGTAAAAATCTGGGCTGAAACACACCCACTTCAAACTTATAATATTTACTAACTGTTTGTCTTCAGTTCTATATCAATGGGAGAATATAAACTTATTAAACTTTTTTTTTTTTTTAAAGAAAGCGTAACCTTCTCCCCGCCAAAAAGTGTTTTAAATGAATTTCTTGGAAGAAAGTTTCGGACAAAGGTGATAGATCGCTGTGTTCATGGTTAGTATACAAAATTTAATGAAATTCATTCTTTTCTTTGGGAGAAAACCGTGAAAACTGAAAAACTTTTCAAAAGATACATACTTCCGTTTAACCGATTTTCTTCAAACTCAAAATATTGGCAACATGTTTAATTCTATTTAATGTTACTTAGATGATACAATTGTATAATAAATTGAAATAGCTTTTTAGAGGAAAACATAGCCCCAGCCCTTCTCCAAAAGCCCCTCACCCAGATAAATGTTTCAAATAAGAGTTGTAGCTTTTTGTATGTCTAGTTGAAGTAACAAATTTAAAGGAAATCGTGACAACCTGAAAAAAAAAACTTTCAATAATGTCGCACTTCCGGATGCTGGGATTTTGCCCCGAAATCTTCGTGTGTGATGCGGTGATAGTACCTAACCGGAATACCATGTTTGAACTACCTGAGACTTTTCGTTTTTGAGTTATTTTGTTTAAAACACACATAAAACACCCAAATTTAATACAACTATTCTTTCCTTTTTTCAAGAAACTTTAAAACAAATATTTCCGGTGAACACTTGATGTCGCAAATTGATACGATCGCACCGTTTAGGAGAAAGCAAAAGATAGCATAATAATGTCGCGCCTTAACGCCTCAAAAGTACCCAACCCTTTCCCTCCCACTAATAAATAAACATTAGCGAAGGAAACCAAATTCACAAGCTACTGTTGACTAACAATGTGTATCTACCCGGTTGAATGTTAATTATTTATTAGATAAAGTTGGGCTATTGATTGTTGCCAAGTTGTAACTTGGCCAATCGACAGCGGTGGCTCAATAAAAACTACATGAATGATAAATTACTATTAATATACTTTTCCAGCGCCTCTCCACAAGTAATTACTCAACATCTGCCCTGCCTGTTTGCCTTCGCAAATAAACACTCGATTATAAATTCATCATTTTTCTATCTTTCATAACTTTTTTTCTAACTTATTTATTTATTCAAGATAAGAACAGAAAGGTTGATGATTGTAGTAGTTGTTACTATCTCTCACTGCTGCCACCATTAATTATAACGATCGAGTCAAATTTTCCAAATTGAATTTGTACCGGAAATAAATGTTTTAAGAACCCTCAGTGCGAAAAAGTATTTTATATATATATATATATTGGGGTGTCTATCTGGTCAGCATATATCAAAACCAGAAAATCACAGGACCTTTCATATCTTCGTTTTTCATTTGGGTGCTACCAAGAAACAAAGCAGTAAAATTTTGGTAAAAATCGGTCGACTAAAAGTAGTACCACATTACAGAACAGATTTTTTTTTTTCCAACTTTTTGCAATTTTCTCGAAAAAGTATTCAACGATTTTTTTGTTTACTTTCTCTTACTCCTAGTAATGGGAAATATTACGTAGTGCCAGATTTTTGTACTTTCGTTGTCACCGGAAATATATATTTTGGGATTGGCAAACCGGAAGTACACCTGCCGAAGGGGGATTTTCTTGAAAAGGCTTCATTAATTTTCTTTAAACTTCTGCCCATACATTTATTTGGAATTTTTTCCTACATAAACTGATTTTTAGGGAGTGTTCTGAAGGAACTGTAAGTTAGAATTATATTTAAACTGCCGTTACAAGCATTTAATACTATTGTTTGTCTGTGGGGAGGGATCCCACCCTACCTATCCAAAGCCTCGCTAGGAGCCCTCATAGGACAAATATCCAGACCCAGGTCTAATCCATCTAAGATTCACCGCAGTCCGAACAAATCGAACAATAACCTTTAGAGGAAATAGCCTAAGCTCCTTCACAGAATCCTGTTCCGACCAAAGGTCCTAAACCCAATTTCCTCACAGCCCAGGCAATCTGTAATAAGATGGATAGGTGTTGCCCCCTTTGGTTCACAGGCTCTACAAAATGGACCCGGCATGATTCCCATTACATAGGGATGTCTCCTTAAACCAAATGTCCAGTAAGGGATCCAACTGGAGGATCACTGAGAGAGCTCCGTGAAAGACACAACAACGTCTCACTAATAGCACTGCCCGGACACCCGATGAGCATTTTGGACAACTGACAACTAACTGTGCTCACCCATATGGATGAATGCTGTAAAGCTGTCCATGACTGGAAGCCTCACCGACATGTGCCAGAAAACTCGCTAACAGCAGGTTCGGGACCAATGAAGGGGAGTGAGGCGCCTAATCTGGCAAACCTATACACTTCCTCATTTCCAAAAATTCCCACATGACCTGGTGCCCAGATAGAAGCACATCCTTCAGAGAAAGCTCTTGCAGTCCTTTAGGACATTCTAACACCAACCTGGAAGTGAAGACACATGAACTCAGCGCCTTCAGCGCAGCTTGGCTGTCTGAGCAGATACAAACACTTTTTAAGTTAGTGTTACGCACCCTCTCATCCAAGATACAACAAAGAATAGCATAAACCTCAGTCTGGAAGACTGTGTCCATTCAACAAGAGATACTGCCAAATGATCTCCGGTCTCAAAATCGACCGGAGCTCCAGACCTACCATCCATTTTGGAACCGTCCGTGTAACACCGGAGCGAATTATCAGGCTAAGGTATCTAAGACAGTGGGCGCTGCCATATACGTTATTTTTAGATAAAAAGTATAATCTACCACCCATATCTGTAGGTGATGCAAGTCTATCTAATCTCTTAGTAAATTTCCACATTTTAAAGAAAATTGATCAATTATGATAGACAAAATTGTGTGAGTGTTTCACACCAGATTTTTTTTTTTTTTTTTTTTTTTACTTTAAACATGGCGGAATAAAGTTCATAATTCTTTAACTAGCAAAGATAATTTATATAATGCATTTTTTTGAAATCCATTAATTGCTCTTTATATATATGTATCTTTACATATATTAATTGAATATTTATACAGATGGCTACAACTGGATGTGATTCCCTATTAACACCCTTCTCTAGATGATGTGAGAGAGCGTTTGGTTGTAATGGGCTGATAATCCAGGATAAGACCACCTGGTGGTTGTGACTGATTTAGCTTTCAACAGGTTGGTTGGTTAACTAATCAGCTATTCAAACTCTGTCACAATAAAATATTAAAAGAGATATTTATTTGACAAGAGAGTAAAACGTCATCACCTTTACGTACTCTCCATCGATAAACTCATGTTACTACTACGTTATGTAGTACCCATGTTACACACGGTTACTATGTTATGAATGCCCAAACAAGGTATAAGCATACGGAGATAAAAAAGTAATTAAGAAAGGATGTCAAAACATGTAAAGTAAAGAGATCTTTTGTGGTTAATGAAAACGTATAAGGTGGTTACATCCAGAGATAGCAATAGTATTTTAATTTAATGAAAGAATTTAATTTGATCGATAGTTTCTATATTTTGTTGAAATTTTAAAATTTTCTCCCTCTCTATTGTAGGGGAAGTACCATGAACATGTCAGTATTTTGGAAATTAAATTTCCACCAGAAATACAAGCATTAGAATCTCCCGAAAGTGAAAGTTTTTTATACAATAGATTTATGTGTGTGTGTGTGTGTGTGTGTGTGTGTGTGAATAAAATATCTCGAAAAAAAACAACAAAATCTGGAGTTAAACGCTCACACAACTTTCTCTTATTGCAGTTTACAAAATTGTAATTGGCAAATTTGATAGATAGTGTACCAAATTTAATGAAATTAGTCGATGAAGAAAATCACGAAAACTGAAAAACTGTTCAGTAAGACCGAACACACTTCTGGTTGACTAATTTTCTTGAAACTCGGAATTTTGGCAGGCTACGTATTTATTACTTCCTTTACTAATAATAGTGAAGTGTAGTATTGCGATCGTGCCAGATTGTCATTTGGCGCAATTGATGGTTAATTGGTTCCATTACACTAACTACGTGAATAAATGTCTCTTAATTTATTTTTTAGGAAAGTTCTTAGAGGAGTTGCAATCTTAAGCTTTCCTCTAGAATACAACTTCAGCACAAAATGGTTCCTATCACTTACATAATATTAAGGCACATTAAATGTATTATTAGAACTTCAAATTTAAAGAAAATCGTTAGCCGGAAGTGCGATTTTACAGACTAGCTTCCTGAGTTTTTTTGGAATTTTATTTGAAAAGGGGGGGCTCATGATTTTCATTAACTGGTACTGCTAGCTGCATCTATTAAAAGCTCTCTTTTATTTAATACTGCACTTTCTCCGAAAAATTTATTATACGGGTATTCTGTCAAATCTATGATTTTAGGCTTAATTTTACTGTAGACTTAAGATACTGTATTACACATACATACACACACACACACACACACACACACACACGTATATATATATAGAGAGAGAGAGAGAGAGAGAGAGAGTGAGAGAGAGAGAGAGAGAGAGAGAGAGTGAGTGATAGTGGGGATATTTTCGCTTATTTAAGCCTAAAAGTCAGATACAGAAATGTTTTGTCCTAAAAGCGAAAAATATTACCACCACCATATATATATATATAAAAATATATTGTGTGTGTGTGTGTGTGTGTGTGTGTGTGTGTGTATGTATGTATGTGTAATACAGTATTTTAGGTACAAATAAATGCTTAGTAAAAATTCCAAATTTGAGGACAATTTTTCAATTAATATTTTAATAATATTGGGCCAGGAGAAAGCCACCAGTTATTAATATAAATAATAAAGATTTATAACTTTAGCTTTACAGTTCAATATTTAATTTATCTCGAATTTAATCTCGTTACAAACGGAAAAAGAAAAAGAAGAAAAAGAACATTCATTCAGGAAATTGTTGCAAGCGGAAATGCAGTCGTTCAGTGAATCTTCTATTCAATTTACTCGCTCTGCCCAAGCGGATGTATACTGGCTTTACTAAAATATATCCAAACAACTTCCCGTCTTACACTCCTATAAAATCCCCGTACATATATTTACATAAACTTATTTATTCATGAGCGAACAAGTAATTTATTTTCTCATGGGGTAGCGGCGGCCCTCGCAAATCTCCGTTTATAGGCAAATCGAAGAAGGTGCGCCGTTCGTTTTTCTCCTGAGTGATTTGATGCAAGTAGCGGGCATTGCCCGAGAGTGAAGGAATTGTACAAAGTTGTTTTGTATTGGTTGTATATATTTGTGTGTTTGTGTCAGGGTGTGCAGGTAAAATCTAGAGCGTCTATGAATACCTGGGATGTGGGATCCAATCTGCGCCAAACCAAACTGGAGTAACCTTTCCCGCCCTACTGGTTCTGTATTCTAGCCGAGATTTACACAAAGAGAAGGCTACCGCCTCCAAATGCTATTAGACTGTATATTATGGGTGGGGGTCAGAGGGCGGCTACTTACTAACACAGTGAGTTTCACATCCGCCCCCCAATACTCTTCTCTCGTAAGGTATTCAATCACAATGCCCCCTTCTACCGGTGGATGGTTTGCCTTAAGAAAAACCTAGCGTTTTCCTGACTAATACTTGAACCCTACGACTCAACCATTTGTCTGGTATACCCTCAACCCTGCGGGCAGATCTATTTAATGATAGCCCCCTATTACCTTCTCAGCTAACCTCTATGCATCCTTTTCATTTTGCATCTTCCTTGAAGTACTTCTCTATTTCGCTGAAGTACTTTGCTGCCATTTATTCGTTTATCGCTTCCTTCCACTTTTGCAGTCAAATCAGCGAACCCCTGTAAACAGGATCCCTTAATGTATAGGTATTTATTTCTTTAAGTATTTGTATACTTCAATCTGGCTAATATTTTCCAATTTGCTAAGTTTTCTATTTCTTTACGCCGTAATACATCATGTCATATTTAAAATTTCTACAATGCGGAGAATACTTATAGCTACTTTATAACTATTCTAGATGTATTATCTCTTTTTGCATCTATGATACCTAGCTAAATTTAAATCAGAATTTACTTCAGAAAAGATCGAAATTTTACAATTATTGTAGTCGTCAAGAGCAGGGGTTTCTAAACCCACGGCCCAGGATGGCTATGGATGCGGCCAAACTATCTATTTTAAACAAATAAATAATTTACTTTTTCAATACTGTTTCGGGTATAATCTGTAGATGTTATTTACCACCATGTCACGGGAAAAATCTTCGTTAGACGGTTTGTTTTATGATATACTTTTTCTACTATATGAAGCGCGGCTCTCCTAGTTTACTATTCTCTAGATGTTAACTGCCAATTTTCAAAAAGAAAGTGTAGAACTGCATTCTGACAATCAATTAAAAGAGAAATTAGGTCATGCCTCTTTACTGGTCTTTTATCAATCCTAAATTTTCAGAAATCATATGCATCGTTTCAAAATCATGCTTCACATTCATGTCATCGCTTTTTGGCTGCATCTACATTGTCAACCACTTTTTTATAAGGAAGAAGGAAACTAAAAGTAGAATTAGAACCAAAATATCTGCACCTTGAGAAATGATGGTGAGTTGTAACTATTTCCGTTGAACCAAATATTGATTATTACTTGTTGTTGTAGTTGGTTCCGCAGAGCTGGAAAACATCAGAGATATTTTCCGTGATAGCCTGCTTCTTTTTATATCAACTAAATTGCTGTTTAGCTAAATTTGTATCAATTAAATCTTGAATAGCTCTGTGCAAGTCTATATTATCACACTGTTTGACATAAGACTACAGAAACATTTCGTTGAAGTGAATTCTCTACACGAACTTGGTGAATTTGCTCTGATGATGAATCCGAAACCGGTCAGGAACAAAATCAGTATGCATGTTATGACGAATAAAATACCGGATACAAAATATCCTTTCATAAAAAGGCGCGGTAAGCCGTATGTATAAGTTTGGGCAACTCAGAGCTAGAAAATAAAGGAACCTTCGATTGATAAATGTTGTCCAAAAGAAACACTGTCTGAAAAACTCTTTTTGTTCCGCGCCAGGACAGTAACAGAGATCATAAATCCAGTCTTCTGGTTAGCTAATAAAGTAAAAAACAAACTGACTTATTCTAAGCTGGTCCAAAATGCGAATAATTTTGTATGGAACAGAATTTAAACATTTGGATGTAAAATAAGCTAAGGTACAAACATTACAATTAGAAGAAATAAGAAATAATTTAAAAAAAAACAAGAGAAGAAATGCAGGAAAACTAAGAGAAATGCGGGAGAAATAAAGCTGAATTATTGTGGTCTTTCAACAAGAATGATAGAGAAGAAGGAGGAAAATAGGAAGGTTGAGGTCCCTATAGAGGTTAGAAGGCCCGGTTATCGAGAATTAGGTCACTCCTTGGAGAAGAAGATATCGCCGAACTAGGAGAATGGAATGTATTATTGAGAGAAGAATATTAGTGATGGAAGCTAAATATTGAAGAAGCTCTTGAAGAAAAAAAAAATTTTACATCATAACAGTCATCCATATTGACTAGTCAAGGAATATTGTTAATAATTATATTATAATTCAGGTGTAATCGTGTCCTATAGAAAGACGCAATTGTGCGTAATTAGTGATTGCTTTTATTTCTGTAGCCATAGATTTTCATTTGACAGTCAAATCATGAGAACTTGATATTGTATTTACATATTATTTACATAAAGATTTAACCTTTTATTTGCTAATGTTTACTCTTTTTTACACGATTTTGTGTTATCCAGTTGTAGTACAGATCATAAGCTTATGTCTGTTAAGCAGGATATCTCTTAAGAATTAATCAGCATATCTGTTAAAGATGGCGTAATCACTAGATTAGAGGGATGAGAGGATTATAAAGTTGATTTTTGCCAATGGGGTCTGTAATAAAGGCAGACAGCGGTATGCCGAACAAAATTCCACGAACACCCATGTACTCGGTCATCGGAGCAGTCTGTAAAAGTGGTAAACTCCTGGATTTCAAACATGTTAATTAGTATAATAGTAGTTAGTTGTATGTATCCAGTATGAGGTGATCACATCTAATCAGAGTGAATGATGATGTTGATAGTGAGCGGCTCGCTAATGATGTGTATTTCTCGTTGATTGCAGGCAACTTGGCGCCCACCCCTGCGCCTAGATTTGTGACCCGGGGCCAGAACTACAGAGTGGTCATCGGTGACACGCTCGTATTACCTTGTGAAGTTGAAAATCTTGGTAAGTGTTGACATTAAAGTTTACTTTTCCTTAGTTGTTTCATTTTGTATAATTAAACAAATTTATTGTTATATCATTCAAATTTCAGGTATATTTTTTAAAAAATGTCAAACATTTTAGCTTAAATAGATTATTATTCATAACCTACAGAAGAACTTAGGGAATTTTTTAATTAAGAGAGTTATTCATATTTAAGTTCTTTATTTTGTACTAGTCTTGTATAGTCATGTTCGAGCTGTTTGAAACATACAACCACGCTCCTGTATTTCTATTTTCTTTATTTATTTTCCATCCATACTTTTAGCCTCACTCTTGGTCATCATCACATATCTATAAACACATTATCTTTTGCAATATACACGTTAATCTACATAACCTATAACTAACTATTTTATTAGCTATTTACAAGTTTTTGAGAAAATGCTTAGAAAAACTCATTAATTTGCACTTCCGCTTAATCGATTTTTCTTCAAACTTTGAATTCTAGCCATGCATTTAATGTACCTTAATATTACAGTTTACTGTATTAATATTGTAGTTTAAGGTTTCAACAGCTTTGCATCCAAAAATCGCTTTCCTTGGAAAAACTTGTTAAAATATTAGTGATACGCTTTTTATTATGTGGGTATGGTTGATATCTGCAGATTAAAGAAAATCATTTGGATTCGTTATTGACAAAAATTACAAACTATAATTAAAAAAGAAAAAACTCAGAAAAGTTTACTTCCGTTTGATGGCTTTTGACCGAAACTTCAAATTAATTTGAAAATTTGACATGAGCTTCATCAGAGCTTGGAACAACTTTATAAACAACATAGTAAACTATGATCCATAGAAGATAATGCAGACAACATACCTTAGTAACCGATTAAATCGATACAAGCCCTAATAAATCATTTATTTTTTTTAAAAATATCGAAATATAAAATCGAAATAAATAATTGTGCATTTAAATATAATGAGTATAATGAAAGAGGAGGTAGAATTCTTAAATAAATTATAAACGGTTGTAGGTGGATCTTTATTAGTTTGAAATGGTTACAGTGTGCGCCGACAGGTTGTGTGAGTAGTTAATCACGTGATAGTGGTGGTGGTGTATGAGTTCTCCAGGCCTGGTAAAACAGACGTACGTGACCATCCAGCCAGCCAACCTCTAACCTTTCGCCGTTTTCAAGGTTCCTTCGACAAAGAGTTGTTCAACATCAACATTGGTGTGGTTATCATGTTCTGTTCTCTGTTCGTACATACTCGGCGGCTCCCACATCACACATTCCTACACGATTTCCATATTTTTTTTTAACTTCACCTTCTCACTTCATGCTAAAAATTGTATTCACACTTTAATAGTTTTTGGTTCTTTGCCTTTTTTTCTGCTATTTTATAGTAAGGTCCCTCTTTCCATAATTGGCCATGATAATCACCTCTCACATACAAACACTCCTTCTTGTAGTAACTTTTTAATATATACAAAGTGTTAATATTAAACATAATTACAGCAAATTTCCCATTCTCTCTTAGACGACTCTTCAAACACTATAATTATATGTTCACTGATTGCCATCATTCAATTTTCTTAACTGTTTGATTGTTGTTTTCTTTTTATTTTGTTTTATTCAATTTTCTAGAAATAATTTCCCTTTTTCTGGAGAGTAAATCGAGTATAATTGAACTTCCAACATCTTCTCATGGAATAATTGAAATAAAAAGAGCGTGGAAATTTTGAAAATTGAGTTTTCACCGGAAATTATATAGTTTAAGGTTCCCTGAGCGTAGATAAGTGTTAAAAAAAAAAATGAATATGCAGCTCGCATATATTTGAACAGTCTAACTCAAAAACTAAAAAAAAACAGTCGCAAGAGATTCAAAGTTAATTTTCATTTTTGTCATCACCCGTCAATGTGACAGGAAAATTTCCTGTTAAAATTCCTTAATCCGGAAGTATCACTTTCCTGAAAAAACTATCCGTTTTTGACCATTTCCTTAAAAACGGCTTTTCTTTAAACTTACAAACATTTTTCTGGGAAAATTTATTTTTGAAAGGTTCGGGGGAAGAAGAGATGCCATCTGAAGATATTATACGCCATTACTGTTGCTAAGAGTTTTTTCTCGATAATTATTCCAGCGGGTTTCTTTAAACCTGTAATAAAACTATTCTCTAATGCTCATCACTTTTAATTGGGATATTTTCCGAAATGGTATTCTATAAGAGTTCAGGACGTCCTACTCTTCATTGAAGTGCCATTTCATTAAAGTGTAGTTTAATGCAAACAAAAGTCGAAGGTAGGAATTTTTGTCGCCCGATTAAACTCCATCTTTCTCTAGGATGCCCATTGCTTCGTTCCTTTTAATACAGCGCCCTTACCAACTAATCATATGCTACCTGCCACACTTCCCAGAGAAATTGGTATTTGTACAATTATTATCTATTCTGTGTTCTGTAACCTCACCGGGGTATCTAACTTTTTAAATCCGCATCTTGAGTGACTGCCAACCCCCTAATACCGATATTGTCCATGACGCGACAGTGTCATTGTGCTGACTAATTAGCAAGATAGATTAAGTAAAAATTACGCCTCCAGTTTTCAAAAGAAATCGAGGTATAATAAAAAGATAATTTCATTATAGGAAACTGGAAAAGTGGAAACAGTCTGGTCATGTAGCTAAATCAATTGATTGATACTGGTTATAGAAACAATTTCCTGGACACAAAACGAGTCTTGGCAAATTGGAAGAATGAAAACTTTAATAACAATGAAAATAATATTCACTCTGCGAAGAATTTATCCTTTTATGTAATCCGTACAAACTGCGGTATAATACTTGTAAAGTGTAACATCCTAACTTTATGATCCTCACTATGTGACAGATAACACTAGTATAATAGTGTTATATTACCATATCTATAGTTACAGCATCTCAGTTTAGATGTTTTACGATGTTTTAGAATAGAGATTTCATTTCTCATCCACACTTCACATTTCAAGAAAAGGAAATTATCTTTATTGCTAAAGTATATTTCATATAGTTTCAAATATATTCATCAGTTATGTCATAAAATTTTCTACTTTATTTAATATGATATCACTTGCGTTTTTTTTTACTCAATTATAAGTAAATATATCATGAGTAGTTTCTATATTTACTGTTTATTAGAAAAAACTATATTATTTTCTCTCTGTATTATTAGAGGAATTATTGCGATCGTGTCAAATTTTTGAAATTGCGTTTTCATCGGAAATACATATTTTGAAGTTCTCTCATTACGAAAATTTATTTTTTACAACAGTTGAATAATATAACAGTTATTCCACTAAATTGTAGGCTAAAGTTGTACTTTTAATCTCTAGAGATTAAAAAAAAGACAGTGTTGCCACCATTGTGTTGAAACAAATGACAAAATTTGGATGAAACCAATAATAATATTAGTAATTAGTATTAGTATTTATCTATTTATCTATCTATGAGTATATTAATAATATTATAAAGGAAAGTAATAGAAGTAGTGCTTTAATGAAACATTTGTTTTAACATTTTGAAATTATTTTAACATCAAATTAAACATCAGAAATCATAATTACGCTTAACTTTCATCTGTGACAATTATCTTCACTTTTCAGTAGACAACATTCATTTAGAAGTTACCTCTTATTTTTTTTACATCTTTTTTCTTAAATAGTTTTAACTGCTGTAGAAGAAATACAATAATTAACCCACAAGTCTTTTTTACCACTCTGTTCAGTTGCCACATTCGGTTGCTCTAGTGTGGATAAATCTATTTTCCAGTATTAAATATGTGGATGGGTCCGCAATGCTGATAACATTTGGTATTTTATCCGTCGTAACATGCATATTTATATTATTCCTGAACGGTTTCGGATTTTCATCCATCGTCAGAGCAAATTCACCAAGTTCGTGTAGAGAGTTCACTTCAACTTAATGTTTCTGTTGCATTCAAACTTGTTGGTTGATACTACAAACTTGATGAATTTGCTCTGAAGATGGATGAAAATCCGAAACGGGAGGGGAACACTATAAATATGCACGCTACGACGGATAAAATACCAGATGCTATCTTCCAGTATCGTATTATCGAAGTCACACATTACTCTCATGTCAATAAATATCTATTTTTCTAAAACTTAAATTAATTGAAGACAATGAATAAATGTTGTACTGTTACTCCCTTGTGATTAAGAACATCTTTCAATTATACAAATTTTAAATGTTAAAGTATAGAGGGAGTAACGGCGTAAATAGAAACTTTGCTTTATTAGAATACTAAATCTAGGCCTTGCTTTATTAAGTCTTGTAGGCTTGCTGTAGACTTCTGAATCTCATCGCATTAGTATTACCCTCTTTATTTCTCATTTTTCACATTGGTTTATTTATTCCCTTCTCATTTGCCACTAGAGGGCGCTCTAGCTGAAACGGTTGAGCTAGAAGAATTCTTGACTCTTAGCTATGTAGTAGAACTATATCAGCTATATGGTTCCACCACTACTTAGGCGAATAAATGGTTAGTTTGCCAAATGTCTTGCGTCCAAGAATAACTACTGTAGCACCTTTGAGTGTATGTGTGTGTGTTGGCACAATTTGACAGAGCATAATCTTATATTTATGAGGTTATCTGTTAATGTCGCTAAAGGTGTGCAAGATTTAGTGATACGCTCGAGTTTTCTTGTGTAAGTGTGTTTGTTCTCGTAATTAGGCTAGGAAAACCCGCACGGAGTATCTGGTAAAGTAACTGGACCATCTCATTATTTGGAGTGAAAATCGTTACCACGATTTTCGTCCGCTTTTCCCATACAAAAAGCCGAATGAATTCAATGAAAGTTGGTCGCTGGTTGTTTTATTATGCACCATGTTTGTTATATCACAAAAAAAAAGAAGTATATTTTGTAAGAATAAAAAAGAAGAAGAAAAGGAAAAGGCAATTACGGAAACCAATTCCCTTCGGTGAATTCCCTTATTGGATGCTTTCTATGCATCTTGTTTTATTTGTAAACAGTATTTTGCCCAGAGCATGCTAATTTAGCCGATCAAAGAAAGTGCCTACTAGTTATTCTTTTCTTTTTCTTCCTTTCTTCTATTTCTTCTTTTTGAAAAAAAAAGTCAAGTGTTGCTTAGTAAGTCCCGGTTCGAAAATCTTGATGGAAGTGTAGAGGCCGACGGGAGGAACGTTGAAAGAAAAAAAGATTATATGAGATGAAGAGAGAAAGGTTTTCTTTGTTGTAATTGTTAACCGGGAGTATGAGGATTGCCTAAATTGCGTGAAAGGGGAAATGAAGAAGAAGGCGATGGAGGAGAAGACAATGAAGGGAGAAAACTGGAGGCAGGTTTTTTCTTCTTTTTTTTTTGGAATGATTGAATGGGAACAAAACACAGCGTGGTGTATTATTATGATGATGATGATGGGAGAGAGTGGGAGAGAGCATGGGAGTCATGGCTGGGAGGTATCTAGGGGTAGCGAATTACCGGGAAGGGAGCGGGCAGACTTGAAGGTTTAGTGAAGATCTCATCCCATGGCTTTAGGAGTTAATAAATGAGGTGGGACTATTATAGTCGTGGCAAAAAGGGCGGAGTGCCCAGGAAGATATTCCACTTGAAGAGTGAGATTCCAGTAGGAATCTAATAAAAATTGGAATACGTAAAATAGGGAAAGGTGGCGAGTGGGGGGAAAGAGAAAAAAAGAGCAGTTCGGTAGAATGGTGGGGTGGATTATAGTATTCTAATGCCTTTTATACTAGGCTCGCGCCCACTTCCTCCTACCCCGTCCCTTCTCTAACTCACCATCCAAAAACGAAACTTCTTCTTTACTCCAACACAAACACACAAACAACTCTCCTGTTGCCGGTGCTCTTAGCAAGCTGAAGGTGTGCTCTGAGTAGATAAGAGTTACTCAACAGTTCGCCATTGCTAACCATTCACTCACTAAAAACCTACTTTCAAAATTGATCCCATCTACTATTACTCTCCTACTCCGCCCTCCCTGAAATTCCCAAACCATTTCTTTCCCTCCAAATGCTTAAAGTTCAACTACTAATTTTCGCACGCCGCTCGTGCACTAACCAGCAAGAGCAGAATGAAATTTGTTAGCACTGTCAGTTTGAAACTGTTATTGGTTCTTCCATTTCTTCCCGGTTAGTACCAATAAAATTACACTCTCGGGAAGCAAAACACTTTCTATACCACCTTCGCAATATCCATATACTAGAATTTTAAATACTTTTTACTTGGATTAATCATAAATTGATTCAGTTTTAACAGGCAAAAGGCATCGCTTCCCTCAATAACCATCACTTATTACAAATTCTAAATAAATAATTTTTAATAAAAGTCTAATTTAAAATTAAACAGTTTCCATATAATAATTAGAAAACCTGTCATGAAAGATTAATGAATTAAATTAAATCGATGTTGGGAAAAATGGTAAATTAAAATGATTTTACATAATCTATTAATTATTTAATATTATATATGCTGCCCTCAATAATAATTTAATAAAATAGAATAAATTATAAATCATACACGAATTATGCCAGCGTTATATTATGTCAGCGTTGTGTTATATTTTAGTTTTTTTAAGAGAAATTATTGAATTTGGTCGAAGACAAAGTTGATATTACCTTTAGGAACTACCATGGCAACTGACAAGGTGATAACGTCCACGGAGGATATATGGCTTTATTGAAAGAATTTTTTCATTTTTCGTGATTTTTTTTAAAAAAAGGTCTTTAAAAGATATTTTACAAATTTCCCATACTTATTAAATACTTATAGGTCTAACCATTCTTTTTGAAATATTTGTTTTTTTAAGATTTCTGGGGGAAGCGGTAAGCAGTTTGTAGTGGGAAGCGGTAAGCAGTTTCTGGTGGGAAGCGGTAAGCAGTTTCTGGGGAAGTAGCAAGCAGTTCTGGTCCTTTAAATTCTACTTTAAAAAAAATGTTTGGAACATAGCTATTATAATGAAGCAAAATTAAATATATTTAAAGAATACAAATGGTAATCCGAAATGCGCTTTTCTAGAATGGGTTTTTCAGTTTTATGCGATTTTCACGAAATGGCTCCTAAGATTTTCCTAAAACATGGTATTTATACCACATTAATATAAACTATATAAGAATTAACATATAAATTCAGACCGGATAGATGCACTCAGCACCTTCACTTTTAGGCGACCGCAATAGCATTTAATAAGTACACATTGACTGTTTCTTAGATTTACAGAATTGATCTCTTTGATGATGCATCTGACGAAAATAGGATATCTAAACCCTTAATAAAAAAGAATTCACACCTTTACAATTGTACTAACTTCCAATTTCTCCTCTACCACTTCTATGCCAGGGTGAAGTATGAGCCATCTTCTTTTTGTTATAGCTACGGTAATGTGTTAAAAGCTTGCATGAAAAGATGTAGGAACACCTTTTCTTAATAAATACTTTTTCCATAATCTCATTAAGTGTTAAGAAAGCAAGGCCTGAAGATAAACGTGTAGAAAACAAAAAGCAAGAAAAAGAACGAATTTTGGAGCTGAAGGTAAAGAGATGGAGTATATCTTTGCTTTAGATGAGGGCTTGATTAAGTTGAAGAAGAAGAAGAAGATACCTTAAACCTGGCCTACATCCTACTTATATTTGAATCTGTTACTTTCGTTTGAAAACATTACTTCCGGGTGCCACGAGGGGGGGGTGAAACCTTTCAGTTGAGATTCAGCCATCTGATTGGAATTTAGGTAACTAAAACATTAATACAAAATTTTAAGAAAATTTAACTGTGACTATTGTGACAATTTCAGTAAGAGAAAGTTCTATGAGTGTTTCTCCTCCTCCCAGATTTTTTTAATTTTGTTTAAATAAGTTTACATTCTCTTACTGATTTAGGAGGAAATATTGCGATCGTTTCAGATTTTAATGACAGACAGTTTATGAGTCAAAGTTTTGATAGTATAAGGATTCGGTTAATGTCTGGATAAAGGAAACCCAAGTTTGCAGAGATCTGTTTTCGGGAAGGCCTTCGTAGCATATGCTCTTTAAGCTTGACATTTATAATGAAATTTGCTTTCAGAATATAGATACACACTACTAGGTTAGTTTACTCCTTCTCAGCCTGATACGTTATCAATCATACACGTTCAGTATAAAAGCGCCTAAAGAATGGCCGCTTAAAGCGTCCTGAAAATATTGACAGATATTCGTCTCTGAAGATAATAATTATTCTGTGTAGGGACTATTTTGAAAATTCAGCCTTTTCATTGGCGGAGGAACACAAATTTAGTTTGAATCGATAATGTAACATGATCAAATACTTGGGCTGTTGCATCTCAAGAGCTTTGGGATTCAGCAAAGGCCATCACATCAATTTCAACTTTTAAATCCAGATCAGAAGATTAACAATGTCAATTAGCATGTTTTACCGGTATCTTGCGGCATGTATTTCTTGTATTTCCTTCGATATTTTTATGTTCACAAAAATATGTACACTTAGAGAAATGACACTCTTAAGTAATCGATTAAATGTTAAATTATTTCAGAAAAATTATCATACATTCTATTTAAATTCAGATCTTTAATTTCAGTTGCAAAGCGCATGAACTTTTGCGTACCGTAATTTTTTCTATATACTTCACGTAGGTATAGGTACATTTTTGGATTACTACGCAGTAGGTTACCCTTCGTCTTGCGCTCTGAAATGTAATTTAATGCTCTTGAAGCAATCATCGTTATTCATTACAAAGCTTCACTTCATCTCTTCCGCCGCTCCGGTCTTTCTCTGCTGTTCCTGGGTTGGTGGCCTATCTCCTCTCGACATTTGTTAATCTGCACCACTCTAAAAATACTTTAATTATATTAAAAGGGGATGTGTTCATTCCTTGTCATTTACGAGCTTTAATAATTCATTTGCCTTTCACCTCATTTAATTAAGTCACTACAGTGGGCTAGAGTTTTTTTTTCCATATGAATAATTAACTAAGATCTAACAAATAGTTTGTTGCGCTTCAGTTTTCTAGAAAATTAATGTCTAAAAAATAAATCTGCCGTAAATCATTCACAAGCCTTTCTCTTACAGCAGTTCACATACACCAGTTAGTAAATTTTTCCTAATTGTTATTTTCCTTTCCTAATTCGAAGAAAATCGGTTAACCGGAAGTATGGTTTTACAGAATAGGTTTTTGAGTTTTTTCTTTTTTTAATTTTCTCGAAAACGGTTACAAAAATTTTCTTTAAACTTGGAATGCTTGCTGCATCGATAGAAACGTATCACTTGTATTTGTAAAAATTTTATAAAAAAAAGATTTTAGTAAACTGTGCGGTATGTGTGGCCTTAAATTCCAAATGTTGGTTCAGTGTTTTTGGTGCGCCCTACTGGGCCATAATATAATCACTTCTCTACCTGACTAGATTAATAGATAGGTACTTATCCACCAACCAAATCTATGTTTAGGTTAAGATAAATTTGTAAAATTTAACTTTGAAACAATTTTTCATTATATGTATGTATATAAAATGTATTAACAGGAATAAGAGATAGTCGTATGAGTGACGCCACATTTTTTTGTATAAGTTGGTAAAAAACAAACTGAATTCATGGACATGTTTAGTTGTGTTTGAGAACTGAATTAAAAAAATCTAATAAACGTAGTACTTCTATTTACGTCAGAAATTAAAAGTAAAACTTGTAATATGAAAATTGGAATATACATGTGTGCGTGTGTGTGTGTGTGTGTGTGTGTGTGTGTGTGTATGCATGTATGTATGTATGTATGTATGTATGTAAGGGAATTCAATTCTAAATTTAGTTAAAGTTAGGATTTTGGGATGTTTATTTTTTATTGACGTTCGTGAATTGAATGAATAATTCTTCAAAATAATTTTCATTTTTTAAGTAAAGTTTCGTTGATATTTATGCTTTCTGATGTGTTTGTAAATGTTAGTATTTGCAATTTAAATGCTACTAAGGCAAATTAAAAGAGGCAATAAATATGTTCAATTATTGTTTGTAAATCATTTTAACCAAAAAAAGAAAAGCTGAATTAGTAATAGATGAGCCAACACATTCGTTCTAGTAATTACAATGGACTATTTTAAGGTGTTTAAGTGCGCAATAATTTTTAGTAAAAGTTTAATGAGAAAAATAGGTTGACACGGTTAGTTTAGATAAGTGTTAGCTGTTTGATAGCTTGCCGTTAGGCATGCAAGCTTTGTGGGGGCCCCACACTGGTGGATCACAATTCTTCCAGCTTGGTCTTCAAGCGTGTGCACACGTCGTCCCCTCCAGTGACATGCAAACTTTGCGTTCGTTTGCATACTACAATTATTACCCTATCTTTCAGTCTTTAAATTACTTTTCTTATTTCATTGCTTGGATTTTAATCTTTTAGTACTTTATTAATATTTACAAGTTGTTTTCATATAAAACTTAATATTTAGATCAATCTTGTTTATTTTATAATTTTTATCTTGCAAAGAGGGGGCATGTTCTTGGGACGTTCATTGGCTTTTTGTCTGATTAATAACTATTTCAGTTTGTTTTTTTTTTCAGACGTTCGTTTAATGTTTTGTCACCTTAAGTGAAACGACATTCTAAAGATTCAGATTACCTCATGGTATACTTCCTTATGGAACCTTACAGATTAAACAGTAACCATACAACTATCCTAGTATTGTACTTCCAATGGAAGGTACACTTAGGCCCATGGTACTCCCCGTTCACTCCTACTCTTCCCTCAGCCCTCATCCATTATTAAACGTCCAGGTTCGGTTTTGTGAGGGTACTACCTAGTACAAATTCACCACTGACAAATGTGTCAAATTTGTAAATTGCAGATATTAATTCTGGAGCCTCTACAGGAATCCTCTACAAACCAGACCGCTCCTATCGTGTGCAAGAACTAGACGCTGAGCGCTGAGCTAGACAGATATCCCAGCGCACTGCAGACTACTAGAAAAAATCTTAAATAAAAATATTCACACTGCTTTCACTTACAGCGATTTCAATTGGCCAGTTTTCTTCATACTTGAAGTGTTTATAAGACGTGGAGTTGGCCGTTGCATTTCCCATAAATACATACAGTTGGTGGGGTAGTAGGTAGAGCTTTATGGCAGACTCTAGAAAAGCGTCCCGAACGTTAAAAAAAAAAATCTGGTGTGAAACACTCACACAACTTTCTCTTACTCCTGTTCTCAAAATTATAATTGACAAATTTTATATTTGTGTACCAAATTTAACGAAATCCGTCGAAAACTGAAAAAACTGTTCAGTAAAAGCGCACTTCCGGTTTACTAAATTTCTTAAAACTCTGAATTTTGGCCATCTCTTTATTTCTAATTAATTTTGTTTAGATGATAGAATTGTATAATCAATATGATAGCACGTTAGAGAAAAACATAACCTCACCCCTCCCCTAAAAGTGCCCTTAAATGAATTTTCCCAGAGAAACATTTTAAATAAAAGTTGTAGATCTTTGCATGCTTAGTTTATATACGAACTTTCAAGAAAATCGTCGGAGCTATTTCTGAGAAAATTGCGAAAAAGAGAATAAATCATTTAGTAAAGTAAACGCACTTCCGGTTATCCGATTTTTTTAAAACTCGGAATTTCAACAACATATTTAATTCTAATTAACATTATTTAGTTGTCAGAATGGTCTAATAAACTGAAATAGCACTTTAGATGGAAACCTAACCCCACCCCTCCCCCATAACTGCACTTAAATGCATTCTCCCTGAGAAATGTTTCAAATAAAAGTTGTAGCTCTTTGTATGAGTGGTTGATGTTTGAAGTGTAAAGAAAATCGTCGGAGCTATTTTTGAGAAAATCGCAAAAAAGTAAAAAATGCAACTAGTAACGTGGTACTTCCGGTTGAGGAATTTTGACAGATAAAATAGTGTCAGATCCCACGGTGATATCTAAACGGAATATCAAGTTTCAACTTTCTACGGTTTTTGTTTTTGAGGTATGCTGTTCACATACATATATACATACACACACACACACATACACACAGAGACCATTTGCTAAAAACCACTTTTTTGAACTCAGGGGACCTCAAAACGGATATTTCCGAAAACTCGATATCGATTACAATACATCCTCTTACTAGGAGTAAGAAAGAGAAAGTAAAAAAATCACAACGTATATATAAACACTTTTTCTTTATCTATAAATTCGCAAGACCAGTAATTGACTTTTATAAAACTTAAAATTCTACCAAGTACTTAATGTACGTTAATATTTTGTATGTTACTTGCAAAAATCAATTTTCTGGACAAAAATTTACCTAATTTTCTGGAAGTTCTTAGAGTACCTGACAGCGTTCCTAGGACCACACTTTCAGCTGCCTACTGCCTACCATTTTTCTTGTTTTTTTTTTCCTTCTCTTACAACACACACACACACAGATAGGCTGAAAACTTCCTGAAATAAACCGCTGAGGATTTCCAAATGATATGTCAAATTTGAATTAACCATAATTTTTCTCGGCTTGGTTAATTTCTCGGCTTGCTGTTCTCCCTCCTCCATCCTATAGACAAAAACACAAGGAGGCAAAAATATACACACTCAGTAAAAAACTACTTTTTCCCCACTCAATGACCTCAAAACATGGTATTTCCGATGAATATTCTATTTCCTCAATTTGACACGCATGCAATACTTTCTCGAAATTAATTTAACCGCTAATTAGGATTGGATATTTTTTTGTTTTTGTTTTTCACTTATTCTCATTTTTTTAATTTAAATATACAGTTGTCTTTATTAATTAATTTCATTTTTATATGTATTTTCTCTTTCCCTAATTTACAAATTTATTTCGGAGAATTTTTATTAATTCTTTTAAGTTTAATTAATTTAAAGACCTAACGGCAATTTTTAACTCATCTGTTTGTTTTAATTAATTTTTCCAAGATAATTCTTTCATCTTTATATATATATAATATATATATATATGCTCATGCTTTCCAAAAATAAATAAATATAAACGAAATAAAAAGTAGAAAGGAAACGGAAAAAATTAAAACATAAAGGAGATATTCATATGAAGACCTTTGGTGGCTGAGGGAGGTGGAACAGTGGATAGGAGTAAAAAGGGTCCCCCAATTATGAACAGACTGTGTTGTCGATGTTTAGTTTGCATACTAACTGGCGAGCTGCTATGTTTTAATTGGGTGTCCCACTCTCTACAGGTAAATATATTTGGGTACCGAAAGTACCTCCATATGAACACAATTTATTTATTTATTCATTTTTTTTCACAATCTGACATCCCCCCTTCCAGTTTAGCATATATCTATTTTATATTTTTACCTGCCCCAATAGTAGTGTGCGTGAGTGTGTGTGTGTGAGAGAGAGAGAATTTGGCGATTTGTAAAATGTAAAAGTTTTTATGAAGCTTTAGGATAAAATCCGCACAACTATTAATGCGACTTTACTATTTATTCTTCTTTTTTCAGTTTTTGGCGATTTTTACTTTCTTTCACTCCTGATATTGCGATCGTATCAAATTTTCGATATCGGGTTTTCATAGGAAATACTTGTTTTGAGTTCCATTGAATCTTTATGATCCGACAGTAAGTTATCAGTCAACCGCATGTCCCACATTATGAACGGATTTTTCACTTCTTTTTTTGCAATTTTCTCGAAAATGGCTCCTATTTTCTTCAAACATAGCACTTCAACTGAACATATAAAGAGCTACAACTTTTATTTGTAAAATTTTTTGGGAAGATTCATTTAAGGGCCTCTTTTGGAGGAAGGATCGGATTATGTTTAACTCTAAAGTACTATTTCTTCATCTAAATAATATTAATCAGAATCAAAAATATATCGCAGAAATTCTGAATTTGAAGAAAATCAGGTTTTTTTTTTTTTTTTTTTTTTTTTTTTTTTTTTTTTTTTTTTTTTTTTACGAAACCTTGAATACCTTGAACTACTCGGAAATCTTGTTCTTTGAATGTTAACTGCACACATATAGGGAACTATCGCCTTTGGATCCATTGCTAAAGTTCGAAGATTTGGAAAAATCGGTTAACGAATGTACGACATTACAAACTAAGTTTTTTACTTTTTATTTTCTGATTTACTTCTCTAGTGAGAGGAAGTATTGAGATCGTGTCAAATTTGCCAAATTCAGTTTTCACCGAAAATACATGTTTTGTGGTCCCGTGAGTATGATAAAATGCTTTTTAGTAAATGGTCTGTATGTGTGTGTGCGTGTGTGTGCGTGCGTGTATGTATGTATGGTGCGTGTTTTTGTTAACAAAATATCTCAAAAATGAAAAATCCCAGGAAGCTCAAATTCGTTATTCCATTCAGATACTACCACTGCATCTAACATGAAAGTTTTGGGGGGGACATCAACCGGAAGTGCGATTTTACTGAATGGTTTTTTTTTTTTCAGTTTTTTGTGATTTTCTCAAAAATAGCTCCAACGATTTTCTTTAAACTTCGTATACTATCTACATACATAAATACCTATCACTTTTATTTGTAACATTTTTTTTGGTAGTTACATGGGCCGATGAAAGCTCAAACAGTTGATCCAAAGATTTTCATGAAAATTCATACATTATCTAGAAAAATAAAATCTACCAATTTTATTTCAAACATTTATTCTAGGGAAATTTATTTCCAAGGAATGTTGCGGGAGCTACTGACCTAGACTTTTCCTTTAAAACACTATTTCCCATTACTTATTATAGGGGGTAGTGCTACACTTGTTATAATTCAGTGAAGAATTAAATACGTGAAGGAAATCCACAAAGCAAATCCAGAATTAAATATTATGGAAAACTTTATTTATGTTCTTCCATTTTCATTTTTATGGTTTAGTTTTTTTTTTGTTTTTTTTTTCAATGATTACAGAGGTAACATTCATTATTGTCTTTCCCTCAGTTTTTCTTTGAAGACAACATATTTTTTACCCTTGTTTTTCCATTTTCATTTATTGTTTTTGTATCTTTTTTTTTTTTTTTTTTTTTTACTTTATTTTATATACAATACACAGACCTGTTTTTTTGTCCAAGTTGAAATTGTGTAAAACAAAGTATATAAAATATAATAAAGAAAGGTTCTTTTATTTAATTAACTTCCCCGTAATTCTGAAATATAAAAGTTAGGTTATAATTTAGGAATTTGTAACCTTTTACTGTGTGGCTTTTTTGTACTTTTAATCTTTACCAAGTAATTCTATATAATTTTTCTGATAATTTTCTAAAAAGAAAAGTATCTCAGAGATATTTTCCGTGATATCCTGCTTCTTTTTGCGGTTATCGACCAGTTTCGGGCGTTCGCCTGTCATCAGGATGTTTTTGTCAAAACAGTGTGATAAAATAAACTAGCACAGAGTAAATTTTGTTGATACTTTAATTTGCTTTATGCAAGTCTATGTTATCATACTGTTTTGACAAAAACATCTTGATCATGGGCGAACGCCCGAAACCGGACGATGATCATAAAAAGAAGCAGGCTATCACGGAAAAAAATATCACTGATGCTTTCAAGCTTTGCGGAACCAACCACAACAGAGAAATATCTCTTTAATGGTAATACTGTTTATCCACACGTCAAATTTTTTTATCACACTATTTCGGTTTCAGAATTGTATATTTAAATTTCACCAAGTTTTTTGTATACATTGACAATACAGCGTTATTCCAGTCCCGGACTGTGAACTCATTATAGTTGTTGATTTGTAGAGTGACTATAAACTCAAAATTCCACAGGGATTGTAATGGAATAAATACTTCTCTGTTGAGGAAATTCGCACACCAAACGTTGACAGCTTCATGTTGTTTGCGTTGTATCTCGACGCGCATCACCTTTTCTTTCACTAAACGGACGAATGTCCTCAACCTGCTAGTGTCAATCAATGAAAAGCTGCGTCAAGCTCTTACGGGTACTCAATCAAAATTCTCTTTACGCCAATTTCAGCGCTTCAGTCAGTTATAAATTAACATTCGAAGAAGTGTAAAACCAGCCATCAAGATTGTAAAATCGGCAATTAGAAAATAGTTTTCAAGATATCTAAAATTGCTTTCAAGAAAGAAACAGCTAATCTGGGAACAAATTCCACTCAATTCTCTGTATACCGTGCATTTTTATGCATAATATTGTTGAAAATGTACAAGTGACAGTAAGTGAGTTTGTCTCTTATTTCATCATATCAACATCACCTTTAAATATCATCCTGCTCATCAAGATCATAGATAATTCTGTTGTGTTCCTGTATATTGTTTGTACAGTGTATATAGTGGTCTGTAAAAATGTAAGGATACGCGGATATAGTGGAGTGATTAAATGGTGATTAGCTATGCCCAAGTAGATCTACGCCACCGATTGTGGAACTAAAAAAACAAAAGCAGTAAAGTCGAACCTCCGGTTGATGTATTTCAACTGAAATCTTCGTGACGTATGCGATGCTGGCAGCTAAAAGGAATATCTAGTTAAAGCTTCCTCGATTATTCAATTTTGTGATATTGTTTTCACATTCCATGGATACACATCGACTCTTTCACTCACTCGATCTCTCTCGTACACAACATTAACAGATAGTTCGCTAAAAACTTTTATTTGTAATCAAGTGTAACGTGTTCAGGAGGGTTGGGGATATAAAATTTAAATTAATAAAAATAAAACAATCATATAATTATTATAGTATATTATAAATTAGATTCTTTTCTCAAAAGGGGTCTCTTGAGAGGTGCGTTTATCTGAATTTAGTGGGGATGAAAAAAACCCAGGGAAATTTAAAACGCTAAAACGATTTAAATCTGCATAAACCATTTTAACAAAATGTCGAACTTCCATTAAATCTTGCGGTTTGCACACAAAAACAAAAATATATTATTTTAAAAAAAAAGATGAAAATAGTTTGCACAATTAAATTGCAAAATCTTTCTACAATAGTGACCTTTAAACAATTGTAACATTTAGGAGGAAATGAATAATATGAAGGAATGCACTAGTAGTCTCCTCATTCTTGAAGGTTGTGTGCGCTTCTTGAACTTGCGTGGTACTTCAAAGATCTTCAACCGGTTTATACACATGTTTCTTCAACAAACTGTTGCAACCAGACACTGCACTGTTTACAGTTGTAGTGAAATAATTAGCACTTTGCTCGTAGAGAAAACATTAATCATTATGGTTTAAAGAGATGTTTGAACACTACAGTTTTGACACGAGGTGATATACAACAGCAGGATATTGAACAAAGCTGGAAACAAAAATCACACGCGACAAAATAATGAATGAGAGAACATAAGTAGCAAACTAATGAGGAACTAGAGAATGTGGTGTTTCGTTTTCACAGCTGCCTCTGTGATTTCAATGATTTTTCTTCTTTCCTTTCTTTCTTGTTTGCTTTCACTTCAGGCGGTATTCCGATTTTTGCGAAATGTAAAATTTTTGCAGACCCTCGAGTTAGAAAAATAAAATCTGGCGAGAAGAGCTTAGATAATTTTCTCTAATAATTTTCACAATGCTACGACAAGAAAGTTCCATTCGACTTGGAACTTTTACTAAATATATAGTTGTTCTTAATTTATATAAGTGGAGGAAATATTGTTAAAACAACAGAAAATAACATATTGCTAAAATAACAGAAAATTTCAACATCCTAGTTTTTTCCCGGAATAACCCAAAAATCAATTTTCCCACAAGTATGTTTGTACAAAACGTTAGTAAAACATAGTGTAATTACCATACTGAGTTCAGTTGACAATCGATTACAGCCGTTAATGGAAAAATCCAGAAAACAAAATCAGCAAATTCGACGTATGGTGGTGTCGCATCTAGCAGACTGTCATATTTATTTTATTTTCTTCAGGATTTGAATAATGTGACATATTGTTCCAGTAAAATCCAAACAGAAATATACGATATATGAAATTAGCATTTTAAAAGGAAATAAAGGAGGAGTGAAGGAAATAGTTCCCTCTTCCCCTCAGAACTCACAGACATACTCCTATTTCGAATATAAACTGATAAACCCAATATTCTGCGTATGTAAAAAAAAAAAATTAAAATAAATAAATATTTTGCAATTTTTCGTCACTGACGCACATAAATTATTTCAAATTCTCCCTCTTATCTAAAATCCGGGAAGGGGAAACTGCTCGCAAATATAAATAGCACGCAGGCAAGATACGAAAAATTCTATGAGTATTCCACAAGACGTATTCTACAAACAAAGAGCTATCCTATCGCTATTACTTCCTATCCTAGCAACACGCTCTGTCGCTTTTATTCATTTAGTACTTATCTGGTTCGTCTTACTAATATTTGAAGTGTAAACAAATAATTTGTTAAACTGTGCAATATTAACAACGGGTTAGTGTCAACATTATTTCATTATCCATTTAAATCCCTTACAACTTGTTTTAAGGGATGTTAAGAATTATTATTTGAGCCAAAAATACACATTTTTTACTACAATACCAGCCACTTATATCTAAACCTAAAAAACTATATACGTATTTATCTGAAAATTTAATATTTAAACAGAAAAGTCTTTATGTAATAATGTTTGTATTGCATTATCTTTAGTATTGTCATCATTACACCATCACGTTGGAGTAACGTACTTTAACCTCAAAAACAAAGTTTGTACGTTTGGGAAACTGTTCACTTTCTCATCCCAGGTGTGCATATATATACTCGTATATATATATTTGTGTGTGTGTATGTGCATACTTATACGTTTAACTTTGTTTCTCTTTAAAACAAGTAAGTTTAAACTTTGAAAGTGACATCCCTCATCAACTTTAGACTTGAAATTGTAATTCATACATAGCTCTATATATATATATATATATAATTCGCATAATATAATTTTCTTCATTTCTTTATAAACATAGTTTTCTTTTGAAGATTAAGTAATTTTAATAAATTAAATTTAGAAACTTTTACTTGCAATAGTTTGTGTGTGTGTAAGTGTGTATCTAGTGTGTCTTTGTGTCTGTGTGGGAGAGAGAGTATGAGATAGTGTATATATATATAATAGAGTGTATATATATGAGATAGTGTATATATATATAATAGAGTGTATATGTATGAGATAGTGTATATATATATAATAGAGTGTATATATATGAGATAGTGTATATATATATATAATAGAGTGTATATATATGAGGATAGTGTATATCTATATATTAGAATCGAGTGTATATATGAGATAGCTGTATATATATATATAGAGTGTATATAGATGAGGCATCGTGTAGATATACTATATATAATAGAGGGTATATATATGAGATGTGTATCTATCATAATAGAGTGTATATAATGAGATAGTGTCTATATATATAATAGAGTGTATATAACTTGAGATAGTGTATATATATATCAATAGAGTGTATATAATGAGATAGTGTATATATATATATATATATATATAATAGAGTGTAGATATTATGAGATAGGGATATTATATATAATAAGAGTGTTTATATATATGCGATAGTGTAGTATATATAAATAGAGGGTATATATATGAGATAGTTGTTAATATAGATATAAGAGAGTGTATATATATGAGATAGTGTCTATATATATATATATAATATAGAGTGTATATATAGCGATAGGGTAATCTTATATATATATATAATAGAGTGTTATATATATGAGCCGGGTAATATATATAATAGAGTGTATAATAGGAGATTAGTGTATATATATATCTATAATAGATGTATATATATGAGATAGGGTATATATATATAATAGCGTGTATATATATGAGATAGTGTATGATATATAATCGAGTGAATATAGAGATAGTGTATATATATATAATAGAGTATTATATGAGATAGTGTATCTATATATATAATAGAGTGTTATATATTGAGCTAGTGTATATAGACTAATAATAGCAGTGTATATCTATGGATGGGTATATATATATATAATAGAGTGTATATATATGAGATAGTGTATATTCTATATAATAAATAGAGTGTATCTAGATGAGAGTGTATATATATATAAAGAGTGTATAATAGAGATAGTGTATATATTTATAATAGAGGGTATATGTATGAGATAGTGTATAATATATTAATAGAGTGTATAATATGAGATGTGTATATATATATATAATTAGAGGTATAAATAGAGCTAGTGTATATATAATATATAATAGAGTGTATATATATGAGATAGTGTTATATATATATAAATAGAGTGTATCATATATGAGATGTGTATATATCTATAATAGAGTGTATATATATGAGATAGTGTCTATATTAGTAATAGAGTGTTCTTATTGATATAGGGTATATATTATTAATAGATGTATATATATGAGCATAGTGTATATATATATAATAAGAGTTGTATATTATGAGATCGTGTATATAATATATAGAGTGGATATATATGAGATAGTTATATATGACTAATAGAGTGTTATATTATGAGATAGTGTATATATTATAATATAATAGAGTGTATTATATATGAGGATAGTGATATATATTATAATTAGAGGGTATCTATATGAGGATAGGGTGTATATTATATATATAATAGAGTGTATATATTATGAGATAGTGTATATTATATAATAGAGTGTATATAGATGAGGATAGTGTTATATAGATATATAATAGAGTTGTATATATCGAGATAGTGTATATCTATATAATAGAGTGTATATATAGAAGATAGTGTATATATATATATAATAGGGTGATATATATGAGATAGTGTATCTATATATTAATAGAGTGTATATATTAGGAGATAGTGTATATCATATATAATAGAGTGTATCTGTATAGATAGTGATATATACTATATAATAGAGTGTATATATAGAGATAGTGTATATCTATATAATAGAGTGTATTATATGAGATAGGGTATTTTATATATATATAATAGAGTGTAATATGAGATAGTGTTATATATATATATAATAGAGCTGTATATATATGAGATAGTGTAGATATATTAATAGAGTGTATATATATGAGATAGGTATATATTATAATAGAGTTGTAATATATGAGATAGTGTATTATATTATATAGGTGTATATGTATGAGATAGTGTATATATCTATAATAGAGTGGATGATATGAGATAGTGTATAGATAATATAGAGTGTATATATATGAGATAGGGATATATATTATATAATAGAGTGTATATATATGAGATAGTGTATATATAATAATAGAGTGTAGTATAAGAGATAGTGTCTATATATATATCATAGGTGTATATATATTGAGATCGGTAATACTATATATAGAGGGCAATATATGGAGATAGTGTATCTATATATATAATAGCGTGTATATATGAGATATAGGGATATATATATAATAGAGTGATATGTATGAGATAGTGTATATATACTAATAGAGTGTATAGGTATGAGATGGGTATATATATATAATAGAGTGTCTTAATGAGAATAGTGTATCATAGATATAATAGAGTGTATAGATATGAGGATAGGTATTTATATATAATAGAGGTCTCTATATGCGACTAGTGAATATATATAATGAGAGTGTATATCTATGAGATAGTGGATATATTATAATAGACGTGTATATGTAGGAGATAGTGTGATTATAATATAATAGAGTGTATATATATGAGATAGGGTGTATAATAATATATAATAAGAGTGTATATATCTGAGAAGTGTGTTATATATTATAATAGAGTGTTATATTGTATGAGATCGTGTATATATATATTAATAGAGGTTATATATGAGAGAGTGTATATATATGTAATGAGTGTATATGTATGAGGATAGGGTATTATATATAATAGAGTGTATAATATGGGATAGTGTTATAGATATATAATAGAGTGTATATATATGAGATAGGTATATATATATAATGAAGTGTATATGTATAGATAGTGTATCTATATATAATAGAGTGTATCTATATGAGATAGTGTTATATCTATATAAGTAGAGTGTAATATATGAGATAGTGTTATATATATAATAGAGTGTATATGTATGAGATACGTGTATATACTATATAGCGAGAGGTATATATATGAGTCGTGTATAGTATATATAATAGAGTGTTATAATGAGATAGTGTATATATATATAATAGAGTGTATATGTATGAGATAGTGTATATATATATATATAATAGAGTGTATATATATGAGATAGTGTATATATATATAATAGAGTGTATATATATGAGATAGTGTATATATATATAATAGAGTGTATAATTATTATAGTATATTATAAATTAGATTCTTTTCTCAAAAGGGGTCTCTTGAGAGGTGCGTTTATCTGAATTTAGTGGGGATGAAAAAAACCCAGGGAAATTTAAAACGCTAAAACGATTTAAATCTGCATAAACCATTTTAACAAAATGTCGAACTTCCATTAAATCTTGCGGTTTGCACACAAAAACAAAAATATATTATTTTAAAAAAAAAGATGAAAATAGTTTGCACAATTAAATTGCAAAATCTTTCTACAATAGTGACCTTTAAACAATTGTAACATTTAGGAGGAAATGAATAATATGAAGGAATGCACTAGTAGTCTCCTCATTCTTGAAGGTTGTGTGCGCTTCTTGAACTTGCGTGGTACTTCAAAGATCTTCAACCGGTTTATACACATGTTTCTTCAACAAACTGTTGCAACCAGACACTGCACTGTTTACAGTTGTAGTGAAATAATTAGCACTTTGCTCGTAGAGAAAACATTAATCATTATGGTTTAAAGAGATGTTTGAACACTACAGTTTTGACACGAGGTGATATACAACAGCAGGATATTGAACAAAGCTGGAAACAAAAATCACACGCGACAAAATAATGAATGAGAGAACATAAGTAGCAAACTAATGAGGAACTAGAGAATGTGGTGTTTCGTTTTCACAGCTGCCTCTGTGATTTCAATGATTTTTCTTCTTTCCTTTCTTTCTTGTTTGCTTTCACTTCAGGCGGTATTCCGATTTTTGCGAAATGTAAAATTTTTGCAGACCCTCGAGTTAGAAAAATAAAATCTGGCGAGAAGAGCTTAGATAATTTTCTCTAATAATTTTCACAATGCTACGACAAGAAAGTTCCATTCGACTTGGAACTTTTACTAAATATATAGTTGTTCTTAATTTATATAAGTGGAGGAAATATTGTTAAAACAACAGAAAATAACATATTGCTAAAATAACAGAAAATTTCAACATCCTAGTTTTTTCCCGGAATAACCCAAAAATCAATTTTCCCACAAGTATGTTTGTACAAAACGTTAGTAAAACATAGTGTAATTACCATACTGAGTTCAGTTGACAATCGATTACAGCCGTTAATGGAAAAATCCAGAAAACAAAATCAGCAAATTCGACGTATGGTGGTGTCGCATCTAGCAGACTGTCATATTTATTTTATTTTCTTCAGGATTTGAATAATGTGACATATTGTTCCAGTAAAATCCAAACAGAAATATACGATATATGAAATTAGCATTTTAAAAGGAAATAAAGGAGGAGTGAAGGAAATAGTTCCCTCTTCCCCTCAGAACTCACAGACATACTCCTATTTCGAATATAAACTGATAAACCCAATATTCTGCGTATGTAAAAAAAAAAAATTAAAATAAATAAATATTTTGCAATTTTTCGTCACTGACGCACATAAATTATTTCAAATTCTCCCTCTTATCTAAAATCCGGGAAGGGGAAACTGCTCGCAAATATAAATAGCACGCAGGCAAGATACGAAAAATTCTATGAGTATTCCACAAGACGTATTCTACAAACAAAGAGCTATCCTATCGCTATTACTTCCTATCCTAGCAACACGCTCTGTCGCTTTTATTCATTTAGTACTTATCTGGTTCGTCTTACTAATATTTGAAGTGTAAACAAATAATTTGTTAAACTGTGCAATATTAACAACGGGTTAGTGTCAACATTATTTCATTATCCATTTAAATCCCTTACAACTTGTTTTAAGGGATGTTAAGAATTATTATTTGAGCCAAAAATACACATTTTTTACTACAATACCAGCCACTTATATCTAAACCTAAAAAACTATATACGTATTTATCTGAAAATTTAATATTTAAACAGAAAAGTCTTTATGTAATAATGTTTGTATTGCATTATCTTTAGTATTGTCATCATTACACCATCACGTTGGAGTAACGTACTTTAACCTCAAAAACAAAGTTTGTACGTTTGGGAAACTGTTCACTTTCTCATCCCAGGTGTGCATATATATACTCGTATATATATATTTGTGTGTGTGTATGTGCATACTTATACGTTTAACTTTGTTTCTCTTTAAAACAAGTAAGTTTAAACTTTGAAAGTGACATCCCTCATCAACTTTAGACTTGAAATTGTAATTCATACATAGCTCTATATATATATATATATATAATTCGCATAATATAATTTTCTTCATTTCTTTATAAACATAGTTTTCTTTTGAAGATTAAGTAATTTTAATAAATTAAATTTAGAAACTTTTACTTGCAATAGTTTGTGTGTGTGTATGTGTGTATCTAGTGTGTCTTTGTGTCTGTGTGGGAGAGAGAGTATGAGATAGTGTATATATATATAATAGAGTGTATATATATGAGATAGTGTATATATATATAATAGAGTGTATATATATGAGATAGTGTATATATATATATAATAGAGTGTATATATATGAGATAGTGTATATATATATAATAGAGTGTATATGTATGAGATAGTGTATATATATATAATAGAGTGTATATATATGAGATAGTGTATATATATATATAATAGAGTGTATATATATGAGATAGTGTATATATATATAATAGAGTGTATATGTATGAGATAGTGTATATATATATAATAGAGTGTATATATATGAGATAGTGTATATATATATAATAGAGTGTATATATATGAGATAGTGTATATATATATATAATAGAGTGTATATATATGAGATAGTGTATATAT
>JAAEAF010003761.1:0-57455 GCA_011037195.1 Triatoma infestans | reverse complement strand
ATATCATGGAAATCCTTAGTTAAGTATTTGCATATATGAATATCCCACGACTCTAACATCACTTATTGGCATTCGATTAAACGACTGCCAGGGCTACTGTTCATAAACGCCATTGTCTTAGTCCACTTTATATCTAGATTACCATGTTTATTATATTCTCTTCTCTAGTTTTTAAGCCCCCTGTGTCAAAAAAAGGTGTTTTTTAGAATTTGGTCTGTATGTGTGTGTGTGTGATCAGCTTAATTCGAAAAAGCAAAATCGCAAGAAGTTCAAATTTAATTTAAAGTTTAAGTACTCAGGGGATCGACAATAACGTTTTGATCAAAATCGATCAACCGGAAGTTATACTATGCATTTTTAAGATTTCTGCGATTTCCTCGAAAAAGGCTCCAACGATTTTCTTGAAACCTTGTATATACACTATATAGGTGTACCAGGTTGAACTGGCTCTACTTAATGAGGTGATTCTCACCTCATTTTGGAAAAAATAGTTCATGTTCAACGGTTCGATTTGAATTAATTCATGATACAAAATATTAAATATAATCTCTTTCCTACTTCACACCTGTTTGATTTTCATGTTTATAACACGTTTCTGTATATAAAGGTACACTTGTTACAATCAACCCTTGAAATAATAAAAAAAAGAGCACATGTATTTGAAGCACATTAATTGTAGAATATTTTATGAAACTTGACAAGTTAATGCTTAAAAAGGGACAGAAACTGTGAGAGGATGAAGTTATTTCAAATTTTGAAAATTAATACTTTTTTTTTAGTTTTAAGCTGCAAAATGATACCACCTCTTTTATTAATTGGCAAAAACACATCATCATCTTACGGAAAATTTAATGTTCTTTCGATTGCGGTAATTAAATTTGTTTTAGCGCAAACACTTTAGGAGTTGAGACCATTTTTATGAAAAAAAAAAAAAAAAGACATGAAATATTAAACAAATTATGAAATGTGCAATTTCTCGAAAACCGTTGAGACTTGGACCATGGTTTATATGAACTGTAATTTCGTCACAAACAAGGTGTAGAACCACCTGGAGTGGATCTACGACTTTTATTTAGCAACTTTTTACCAGAAAATCTATTTAAGAGATGTTTTGGCGGAGGAGTGGGGTATATTTTCCTTGGAGGAAAATTTAAACGTCTTTTAAATAAGCGTCATTTCATTTTATTGTGTATTCTATCATCTATATGTATTAATTTACAATTAATGTGATGCCAAATTCTGAGTTTGAAGAAAATTGGTGGACTATCTTCAAGTTTGCTTTTAAATTGTGAAAATCGGTCGACCGGAAGTACACTTGGTGAATATATTTTCCAATTCTTTGGCGATTTTCTCGAAAAAACAATCACACAATTAATGTTTACTTTCTCTTATTATTATTATTCACAAAAGGGGAGGGAAGTAAACCCTACGCTATCCAAAGCCCCCTCGGGCCCATATAGCTACCCCTAAAGAATACCTACCACTGGGACTAGAATGAAAATCCAGGCCCAGGGTTTAACCATCTAAGTTTCACAACAGACCGAACAAATCGGACCAAAACCTTAAAAGGACACAGCTTAAGATCCTCTACCGACATCCTATTCCGGCCGAAGGTCCTAAACCTAATCTCCTCACAACCCAAACAATCCGTCATCAGATGCATGGGTATTTCCTCCTCAGTTTCACAAACTCTACAAAAAGTCCCATTATATAGAGATGTCTCCTTAAACCACAATGCCCAGTGAGGAATCCAACCAGATGTCTGAGGGAGGTCCGTGAAAGACATCGGACCCCGCTACTCAAAGCTCCGTCCGGGCCCCCAATGAGCATTTTAGACTGCCGACAACCCCACTGCACTCATCCATAAGGATGAGTACTGTGAGGTCATCCACGTCTGAAAGCCCGACAAACATGTGCCAGAAGACACACCAAGAGCAGGCTCTGGACCAATGAAAGGGAGAGAGGCACCTAATTTGGCAAACCTATCCACCTCCTCATTACCAAAAATTTCCATATGACCTGGAACCCAGACCAGAAGCACATCCTTTAATGAAGAAAGATCTTCCAGTCTTTTAGAACATTCCAACACCAATCTGGAAGTGAAGACACATGAATTAAGCGCCTTCAACGCAGCCTGGCTGTCCGAGCAGATACAAACACCGTTTAAATTAGTGTTACGCACCTTCTCATCCAAAATACAGCAAAGAATTGCATGAACCTCAGCCTGGAAAACGGTGGCCCACTCACCAAGAGGCGCTACCAAATGATCTCCCGTCTCAAATAGACGGCAGCCCCAGACCTACCATCCATCCTGGAACCGTCCGTGTAGCATCGGAGATAATTCTCAGGAATCACCCCAGACGGACCGACGGACCCAGGGTTAACCAATCTTCCCTAGAAGGCAACCCAACCCTGTAGGAATGACCAAAGACAAAAGTCTTCAAATTCCTATCAGAAGGAAAACCTGTAATGGGAATCCTTAAAAGCATCTCACGATAAATGGTAGAATGACCATATCGCTTACCCTGCCAAAAACCTGCCTGTTTAATTCTATAACAGGCTTTCATTGCCTGGTTTTTCACCTCCACAAAAAGAGGTGGAATCCCTAACAAAGTCTCCATAGATGCGGTCGGTGTCGTCCGAAACGCTCCAGTCACCGCCAGACAAGCCAAGCGTGGGACTTCTTCCAACAGCTGCCTAGCAGATCGTGTTTCAATGCGACGCCACCACACCAAAGCCGCATATACCAATCTAGGTTTAATGACCATACAATAAATCCAGAACATCATCTTGGGAGTGATTCCCCAGTTCTTACCTACAACTCTTCGACATTGCCAAAAGGAGATTATCGCCTTTTGATGTTGTGTCTTAACATGTTCCGACCAGTTCAATTTACTGTCGAGAACTACTCCAAGGAACTTCACTGATTTGCTAACCTGTATGGAAGTACCTAACAACCTAGGAGGTGTAAAACCTACTATCTTCCTTCTATGAGTAAATAGAATTGCCTGGGTCCTAATAGGATTAATAGAAAGACCCTTATCCTGTGTCCAACAATACACCATGTTAAGGGCGCTTTGCATTAGGTCCGAAATAGTGGACAAACAGCGCCCTAACAATAAAATAACACCATCATCGGCATATGCTTGCACATAAAATCCCGATGAATTCATCCTAACCAAAAGGTCATCCATGACGACGCACCACAACTTAGGTGAGAGACAACCCCCTTGAGGGCACCCTCTCCCCACTTGTACTATCATGGTGCGCCCGCCAAGGGAAACCTGTATAACCCTACTCCTAAGATAGACACCTATCCAATTGATTAAGACGGGATGTATACTTTTCGTACCAAGGCATCTTCCAGAGCATCAAACGATACTCTGTCAAATGCCCCCTCAACATCAAAGAAACACCCTAGGGCATATTCTTTTATTTCCAAAGCAGATTCTATCCTTCCGACGAGACAATGTAATGCAGTCTCTGTCGACTTACCCACAATATAAGCATGTTGGTTAGGATGGAGTGGATGATCCCTTAATGGGCCATCAGTAATATACCTATCCACCAACCTTTCCAAAGTTTTCAAGAGGAAAGACATAAGACTAATGTGTCTAAATGCCTTGGGGTCGGAGTACTCATTTCTTCCCGGCTTGGGGATAAAGACTACCCTTACTTCTCTCCATAATGTTGGTACATAACCAGTAGAGTAAAAAAGATGATTCCAGGACAAAATATGCGGCGTTTTTCCTATGTGTGCGGCGTTTTTTCCTATGCGGCGTGGCGTAGAGTACTCTTGTCTTTTTATGTGGCGCATGTGGAGCATGTGGCGTAGTATTGTGCGGCGTCTATGCGGACGTCGACGTGAGTACGTTTTCTGTGAAGTCACAGCTCATATTTTTCTAGTTATTTTATTGCCTGCCTTGACATGCTTTTTTTTTTCTTTTTTTTTTACTGCGCGGTGTCACTGCGGTAGAGTACGCTTGTCTTTTCTGTGACGTCACAGCTCTAATTTTCACTATTTTCGGACCTGATTTTTTTTATTTATTTTTTTTGTGAATGCTTCCTTACTAACCCACATTTTATTTTCATTTTTTTTGGTTTACGGGTATTTTAAACCACGCCAGTGACCTTCATTCTGATGTAATGGTATTTTTACTTAACATTGCATTCACAATCAAATTGAAAAAACTTCATATTAATATAATAAAAATGAAGAAAAAACATCTTCAGCATTATAAAATAATTTTATTTTCTATAAATAAAAAAATGCCTTGCCAGAAAACTTTTTTTTTTAATTTTTTTAACTTTTGTATTAGAAAAAAGAAAAAATATTCATAAATACTAAATGAAAAAACGTCTCTTTGAATATTATCAAGAAATAATACAATTCGAAAAAAAAACTGTTTATACCATTCGGCGTACAATATTAGATAGTGGATTGTATTCGATGACTCTGTCGTGTATGATTAAGCAGTAAGCAGTGGTATCGGCAGGGAACGCTGTGCTAGCTTCAAATTCAAGCCTTACATCTACAGGACCGGTTTTTATGGATTCACATTGTTTTGCACAGTCGATTACAATAATCGGGGCCTCATCTCTATATTCCTATAAGGAAAGCAAAGGAGAAGGATTAGCCTCAGCATAGAAACCTTTCTGGAAGTTTGAGTACATGTAATACAATAGTCCGTATTGATTAACTGAAAAATTTACGTTCATATCGCTGTAAGGGTAAGATTTTGAATTGAGAAAAGGCTTAACATTTGTCAAACTGCAATGATCAAATCTGCTGGAATCTTTCTCAGGATTGTTTTTTCTAGAAGTTTGGAAACCTAAAAGGACAAAACGAGGTTTTTCCAACTGGGTGGAAGTTTTTACCGTCCATAGCTGTCTTTGAGTTGTTGGTAGTAAAGGATAATCGTATAGTTCCCAGCTTCTAAACGGTACTGATATAATTTTTTCCTGTTTTAAATGTTTCAACATTAAGTCTATTGTATTCATTTATGTAAAGGTAGGGAATATTCCAAGTTAAGGTGGTCAGTACTAATTTTGCTTTCTCAAGCTCATTATTCACCCTATTTGAGATGTAACAATTATCTTCGCTCCTGGATCGAATTAATATAAGTTCTTGTTTGACATTTATTCCTTTTGATAATCTTCGGCAAAACCGAGTAACATGTTTAGAGGAATGCAAACATTGAAGTGTCCTTCCACCGATGTGAGACCTAAAGTCTTAGATCCTGGCAATATCCAACCGGCATTTTCATTTACACCACCTCGTTTTATTGATACTAACCCTTTTAAGGTGCTTGTAATTCCAGGACTTTTGACTCTGTCAACCTCAGTCCCACAGATTTCATATCGAATTTCATCAAATAGAAAAGCAAAGGCGTTCTGAGTTAATTTCGCGTTCACCGGTACACCCGTTCCATCTTCTTTTAGAAATTTACCCTCTAAATACAGAAAACTGTCACATGGTAAGGTGTAAATATCTTGGTGTTGTTGTACGGTGATTCTAATTTCGTCCCCGGGTTGTAATTTTGTTGAAGCATATGGGTGATGAGAGTGAACTTCGACTCCTTCAACAGATTCATCAAATCTCGGCTACGTTCCTGCTACGTTTAACATTTCCATTTCGATTTTGGAAGCAATATGTATCCAGCTGTTTGCAGAAATTTAATGTTCTCTTTGGAGACTAGAGATGCTTTCCTGTCGACTTTACGAGGAAGACTGGTCGTTTGTTGGTTAAATTGTTGCTTGTTATATACTTTCCTAAGGTCTAACCCCATAGCGGACAGAAAAACGACTAACGAAGGTGGTCTAAGTTCATTTTATAAGGTTTAGTAAAAATAGCAAACAAAGATGGCCGCACTGATTTGTATTTGAGGGTTGATATTTTTTTCTATTAGCCAAAATGCGCACATTTTTCAAATAACGTCCGAGTTCGGTAGGGTGTTTACAATTACCAGTAATATCGAAATATGTTGCAAGATTTCCAGTTTTCCTATAACGAACCCAATGAGTTCCGGCACCTGTGCTTTTATCCAGATTTATAACTGCACATTCATTCGTCCATGGCTATTTTGGAAGCTGATCGCACATGAAAACACCCCTGAAATTAGAAATTTTTTGTTTCCGCGCGATACGAGAAATATCGAAGTTGGAGTTTTTTTTGACCAATGCACCTTTATATATTTAAATTTTTTACATCTATCCAGCTGTTGTGAGAAGAATCAAACCCCAACCATTTCACTAGCGCTTTTCTACCTTTCTTCTGTAGCACCTTTTCCACTAAAAATGCATCCGGATATTTTACTAACAGCAATTCTTCTTGGTAAAATCCTCCAGCAATTTCTTGCCCACTCGAATCTTGTAAATTGTATGTTACTGGATTAGTTCCTCTAACTTTACATATTTTAAATATTTCCGTTGACCATGATGGTCTGTAGCCCTTACTAAATTGAGCCTTATACTTCGATATTCTTACAAAATCACCTAATTTAAATTTTGGTTTTTTTACTGTCGCACATTTACTAGAGAATACATTCTCTAATAGATAAGATTCAATATTACCGGATTTAACGGAAGCAGCAGTCATTCCAATTCTTCTAAGTTTTTTATGATTATATTAATTTATTAGCGGCTTTAATAAAGACAACCATTTATATGAACCTTCGAGACTAAATTTTTTCCAAATCATCGTTTTTAACGTTCTTATGGCCCTTTCTACAATGGAAGCTTTTAAATTACTGTAAGTGGAGTAATGATTGATATGGTTTTTTTTAAATAAAGATTTGACTTCTCTATTGTAAAACTCTTTACCCTGATCGGTTTGTAAGTTCCGTGGGATCCTTCCATTTGAGGTTTGAAAAATTGTTTTAAACCCTTCAGATATATCTTTGGCCGATTTTCTTTTGATTTCCACACCCCACATATATTTGGAAAAGCAGTCTATGACAACCAGTATATATTTGAATCCTTCATTATCTTTTGAATAAGGATAATTTCAATGAGATCGGCCTGCCATAGATCATCGATTCCTTTCAATATTACTATTCGGCGTTTGAAATTTCTCCTCGCCTATTGGTGAAGTTCTTTCACTATCTGGTGCTTTATCGCGGACATGTTTGTCAGTTCACAGATAAAAACTAAATGAATCATGCCGAAGTGTTAGACCCATATATTTTATTTTATTATGCAAGCAGCCCGAAGTTTGCTCTCTATAATTTTAATTTCATCTTTAGCATTTAAGTGTTTTGATGCTAACAAAATTTTTAATCGTTCAATGAGGTCATTAAGATTTAACAATCCAGTACCTTTTTTAATTGATAAAGTTTTCTTCTTTTTAGATTTGAAAAGTGCCGATATAACAGGCCATTTAGGATGCGCCCTTACAATATTGTAATCACCACTACTACTGTAGCGCTTTCTATGAGCATTGGTATGATCTAATATTTCTTTATAATTTGCCTTATCTTCATCACTCACGAGGGTCAGATTAGGATTTTTCATGAATAGTAACTCCATAAGACCAGGAGTCGCGATATAACTATTTTCCCCGATATCCAATTCATTATTTTCTATTGTGACTATGGAATCACCCATAATGAATTTATCTCCATCATAACGAATTCCGTAAGTTTCATCCAAACCTATGGTATCATTTTTTAAAAATTTCATGACGTATTTGGAAGGTGTTTTTCCAATTTTCTTCACGAATTGGTCGACTATTTTTCCTCCTTCTGGTGTTTTAGCTTCTTCGCTTAATTGTTCTAATATTGGTTTCGCAGGTGTATGTTCGAAAATAGTTGGTTCAGAAAAACTCGTACCAGGAAATTCTAAACAAGGAGGGGGTGAGGGAAATTCACATTCATCATGTGCCGGACTGTGTTCAAATACGGTTTGTTCAGATAAGCTTATACCCGGTGGTTCTACAGGAAGAGGTGGAGGAGAAGGTGTTGGATATTCACATTTATATTGAGGACTTTTCATTCCCCTGGGAAGATTTTGGGTAAAAACATCTAATACATTTCTACTTGACAAAGGTGTGATGCTCATCGCTTTTAAAAATAAACGTTTTGGTCTCTGAGGTGGAGGAGTTTCTGCTTTTCTTTTCAATGGTCGTGTTGGTAAAATCTCGTTGTGTTCTTTTAAAGCATTCACTATGGGCTTATATTTAACTTTATAGAATTCCTCTGACTCTTCCTTGAATCGTTTAAGCGCATTGTATTTCTGTCTAATATTTTGTCTGATCTCAGCAATTTCCCGAGCAATATCAGACGAAGATGTTGCTTCCTCCATAGTTAAAATATAACTGATGACTTTTTGTTTTTGTTTTTGAGAGAGAAAGGGAGTTATATTGTTATGTAAACATCGAAACCTATACGATAACGACCATTATTCAACGGAGAATCTTTGTTATAACAAGAAAACCGTATTTATCTTCTTCCCAACATTTTCGACAAATTTCTATAAAATCTTTAAAAGACATATCGGAATTTACATGGTCTTCGTATATCCTTTTTATATTTAGTAAATCCTGTTTGAAAATTACAAGCAAATTAACATTGTCTCTTATTAAATGTTTGGGGACCCGCGCATAACTTTGGCACAAATAGAACGAATCAACATTACTATGCCTCCCCATACAAAAATATGACCTTACTCGGTCCTGTTTATCACAAGCCACATCGTCAAAAATTATAATTGCATTGGGACGGGATTCACTTGGAGCAGGAATTTCTTCATTATCTCTGAATAGAAACAATCCAATTTCATCCAGTACCGAAAAAATATGTCTAAGTTGTAGGTACTTCGGTTGACAAAGAGATTTGCTAAATATATAAATATTTTGAAATTTTAAACCGTGCGAGCTGAAAATTAAATTAAGCATTAAATTTGTTTTTCCACAATTTGAAGGACCACAAATCAAACATCTAATACTGTTTGGTAAAAGGGGGCCATGTATTGAAAACTTGGAGAAGTCGGTATTATCTAATAATATCTTGCCTACATTTAAAGATACATCCTGTTTCTTTAAACGCATCTTGAAGACTGGGATAGAAATTTACTATAATATTTGTAATATTCATCTCCCCCCCCCCCATTTTATAGTTCAGAAACGTAGAAAAAGAAAAAAAACAATTGCTACGTTAAAAGTGAAATAATGAAGTACACTATTTTACATAATAAATATTTATTTCAAATAAGATAATGAGGATATCAATAACAAAAAATCATTTATCTACTACATATATATAAGTATCTAGAATGAATTACTGCAAAATTTGAAACATCATTTTTATTTCAGCAAATTTTAATAACAAAATGCTTAGAAAAAATATAATTAGAAACAAAATTAAATAAACTGGACTTTTTTTCATGTGACATCTACAATTTCCAAAAAAATTAAAATTACGTTCACTTGTGCAACATGGGTGTTGCGGGCAAATTTTGTCATGTTCTGCTCTAAGGATTTCGTTTGGAAATGTGTCACCACATTTTCCACAAATTAATTGAAAAATAATATCATCGTTTTGCAACAGATAATCTATGCAATTGCAGACATTAATCAGAGAAGAATTATTATTACTAGCAAGTATTTTTCCACACTTTTCACACAGCTGTGATGTTAAACTATTATCTACCAATATAGATTCTTTATCAGATGCAATTTGAGCAAATACGCAATTTTTATTTTCATGCCGCATGAGGCTGTCCTTTCTGGGAAAGCTTTTTCCACATCTCGGACACAAAAATTTGTTAGGATTATGATGTAATCGGCACTTGCAACTATTTTCGTGCCGTCTTGCATCGAAACTTCTAATAAATAATTTTCCACAGAATGAGCAAGGATATTTTTTTTTTGTCATCTCCCATTTTTATACAATATAATACCTTTAAAAAAATAATAATAATAAAATAATAAAAGTTTTTATTTCAAAAACGTATACATCATTAAACAAATAAATAGGTATACCTTGATGTTAAAAACAGTTGTATCAGTAGTGTGTTATAATATGTAAAAAAATTTCGCAGAGCTCCACACGCCACCAAGTCAACAGTAAGAGTGAATTAAATACTGCGTGGCGCCTAACTAGAGGATTAAACATAACGTGCATGTTGGTGCAGGTAAAAACATGTCCATGCAGGTCTGGGCAGGTCTGGGCAATTTTACTAGTAAAATTTTGTTTATACAAGAGGGTCAAAGTGCGCATGCTCAGTGGTGTGAAGGGGTGGGGATACTGAAGGATAAAAATGATCATTTCAACTGTAGCAGTCGCCTGAGACGGATCGTCTTGCAATATAATAAGTAAAAAAATTAAGATTTCACACAATCAAAAAGAAAGAAAAAAGTAAGTGATCATTACTATATTACCGTTATCTTTTTATTAATTTTTTTTATAATAATAATAAAATCTTATTTTTTATAATCTTGTTTTTCAGATGTCTTTAGCGGCCTATTTAAATGAAGCTAACAAAAGCTGCTCACAGATTGGCAGGCTTGCGGACCTTCGTGTAGGAGTAAGTTATGAAGTGATAAAATTTGATAAAATTAGTACTAAATTTGGACAAGCCATGGTAGCACACATCAGGAGCATTGGGCCTTCACCCTACGAAGATGAACCAACTATCGTCTTTTTACCAAATAGATTCACTGAAATATTTACCAAAGAGATCATCGAGGAGTACGATGTTACAACCAGAAAGATAGATATCTTTAATATACAAAGGTATAAAAAACCGTCGATACGATCTTGAATTTATCTAAAAGTATAAAAATATGTGAAAATTGAATTTTTTTTTTTTTTTTAATTAAAAAAATGTTTAAATTAATTCAGGTAAACTATTTTGAAAATTGAAAATGAAAATTAAGTAAATATTTTTTGCATATATGTCTCTACAACTATGGAGAAAGTTGAAATTTTTTGTTATTTAGAAAAAAGAAAAAAAAGAAATCAATAATTTATAGATTAAAATAAAAATAAAAAAATTGTTAAATCAGTGTAAAAAGTAATACATGTCATGTTAATTCATGTCTGAGCATGTTGAGACAAGTCCGTTAAATCCCCCCCCCCTTCAGTCTTTAGCTTTTCTAATATTTTATTTATCAGTTGCAATCATGACGGCGTCCGGTGCGTGTGTTGTAGACATGCAATGTTTCTTAGATAACTCACGGAGCTTATATCGTGAAAGAATTATCCATTTTGGATTTAGAACATCTTTCAAGTGGGCACTGGTTGTTTAAACCCCCAGAAAATTTACAATTTAAAGCATTTAATCTCCGAGTCAACACTTGGTTAACGAAAAATTTTCACAAAATTAAATGGAATGAGGGCTACGTGGACTATAATGAGTTACCTCTTATTCTACAAAAGAATCTTTCCAAATACAACAGAATATTTGTAAAAGGACTGCAAAAAAGACAATTTTTATCTAATTATTGTGAAAATGTAATCGACTTGGAGGATTTCGATTGTCCATCAGTTGGGGAATTAAGACCATTGAACGAAGGCACTCACTGTTTCTGCATAACAGAGCACCGGCTATGTGTACCCATTTTCGAATACATGCTCTCTCGCACTGGTTATTTGTCACAAATTTATTGAAACTTGTAAAAAGAAAAAAAATTGCACATATAATATATTGTTAATAGAAATAGTTATTCAAAAAGTGTAATACAATAAAAAAAAAAAACAGTTGTATATCTTAATTTTCTATAATATATGTATTTTTTTTTTTAATAAAATTGTAAATAAAAAGTACCAATACAAGTTGTATTATGTAATATTATTTTATTATGTAAGTTATGTTCTGTAGTTTTTTTTTTAATTATAAAATTACATTTAGAAATCAGTTTTTTTATTTATTTATTGTTCTTCCTTAAGTAATTAAAAATAAAATAAAAAAAAGAAGATAAATAGACCAGCAAGAAAAAAAAATAATAGTAATAATAATAGGGGTGGGGTACTAAAAAAAATTCTTGGAAAGAAATAGGTAGTGTAAGTGGACAGACTTTGGTGTTGCACAGACCTGCACTAACCTGCACGAACATGCTCACTTCATTAACACACATTAATCCTGTCTTTTTTTTCCCATTCTTAAACTTTACTTCGAAGAGTATAGAGCTCTGATAAAATTATATAAAACCATTGAAATAAAAATTAAATATCTTACTGTTTATTGATTGTGGAATATATATGCATTTAGGTTTGTAGTTTACAACAAGGTATACTAATATATTTATTTAATTTTATGTAAATTTTAGAAATCAATAATATCTTATTTTTATTATTATTCTTAAAGGTATTTCCCATTCTTAAACTTTACTTCGAAGAGTATAGAGCGCTGATAAAATTATATAAAACCATTGAAATAGAAATTAAATACCTTACTGTTTATTGATTGTGGACTATATATGCATATAGGTTTGTAGTTTACAACAAGTTATACCAATATATTCATTTAATTTTATGTAAATTTTAGAAATCAATAATATTATCTTATTTTTATTATTATTCTTCAAGGTATTATAATATTTTTGATATGGACAGCGACACAAAAAAATATCCTTGCTCGTTCTGTGGAACACAATTTAATCATGATTATGATGAAAGATGCCATGAAAGTAATTGCAACTGCGAAACAAACTACAATGCTATCAAATTTTTGTGTGCAAAATGTGGAGCAGGATCCATTCGAGAGGACACCCTCATCCAACACGAAAATAAAAACTGTAACTTCTCGGACTACTTTATAGACAGCCAAATTTTTAATAGCCTAGCATTACAGCTTTGTGGAAGCTGTGGAAACCCGCTTTTTTCCAATAGTGAAAATTCAATTCAAATTAAGTCTGCAATTGCCGGAAATATTTAAACAATTTTTCGCAAAGCGATGACCAAATATTTAATTTAATTTGTGGGAAATGTGGAGGTACATTCCAAACTGAATATTCTAGATTAAAACATGAGGAAAATTGTTCACAAAATTCCCGTTGCAATTGTAGACATAAGATTGTAAATTGCCCCTGTTCTGATAGTGAACCCCCGACTAAAAAGTGTAAAAGAAATGAGCCGAATATTCTAGAATTATTAGCTATGAGACCCGATTTAGAAAATGTAAACGAATATGAGACCTGTTTTTCTGGCAGACTAAAATCATATTTTATCAGGGCTGATGAATGTTTAGATTTGATAAATTTTTCTGACTCGATAAGGCACAAATTAATTTCAATTTTGCTGAAAAACGTTAAAGAACATGGTGCCATCAAATTCAATGTTGTAGTGGACTGCGTCATGAATAATCAGCTGAACGAAACAATTAATACATCGTTTAAAACTAAAAACATTCCGGTTCTAGAAAACAGTGACGTATTAGAATTAATAAACAACTGTTTTGAAAAGTTGGAGCGAGAATTAGAAGAGTGCCAGCTGAAGAAAAGCGGCTGGTCGCTGTATTCGGTAGAAGGGATGCGCGTGAAAATCAATGAATATATACCTTTAAGAGGTAGCACCTATATTCCCTTACCAATGAAAATTAAAAGTAAAAACGCTTGCATCAATGTACAAAACAACGATAATCAGTGCTTCTGTTATGCTATCCTTGCAAAATTTATAAACATTCATCCAGAACGAACTTCTTCTTACAACAATCTAAAACATAAATATGATTTCTCCTCTATAAGCTTCCCTACGCCGATAACCAAGATTGAAAAATTCGAAAAAATAAACAACATTTCAATCAATGTTTTCGGTCTCAATAGCAAAAACGATGTATATCCTTTGAAAGTAGTGAAACAAGAATTACCTGACCACCGCGATTTACTTCTCATAAACAATCACTATGTCTACATAAAAAATTTTGAAAAATTAGTCCAAGACCAAATAACTAAAAGGCATAATGCGATAACCATTTGTCAACGATGTTTCAGCCATTTAGATGATCAATACGGTACCAATAAAGAAGCTAAACTTAGAGACCACTTAAGGCTCTGCACACTTAATAAACCTACTAATGTTCAAATGCCGACTGAAAAACCTTATTTGGAATTCGAACACGTGGAAAGAGCTTTGAGGGTTCCCTATGTTGTCTACTGTGACTTTGAAGCGTTGCTAAAACCAATAAACACTTGCAATCCCAATCCACAAACCAGTTACACTGTGAGTTATCAACACTATGAGGTGATGAGTTTTTCCGCTTATTTAAAACAATCTGGCCATGTTCTAGGAGTGAATCCAAATCTCCCTACCAAGCCATACTTGTACCGTGGAAGAGATGCGGTCAATCATCTGCTTCAGTACTTGAAAGATATAGCTCAGGAAATTTGCTCAGTGTACCAACTAAATAACCCCATTCTACCACTGACTAAGTCAGAGCAGCAGACTTTTCAGGCTTCTACAATTTGCTACATGTGTGATAGACCTTTCACACCGACCGATACAAAATGTAGAGATCACTGCCACATCACCGGTAAATACAGGGGTCCGGCACACCAAAAATGCAATCTCCGTTACAAAGCGCCAAATTATCTCCCAGTTTTCTTTCATAACCTTAGTGGCTATGATAGCCATTTTATAATAAAACACTTGCAGTACGACGATAAGCAAATAGATGTCATAGCTAATTCGGAGGAGAAATATATTTCTTTCAACAAAGCAATAAATAAACACATTAAGCTTCGATTTCTTGATACCTTCCGCTTTATGCCTGCCAGTCTAGACAAATTATCAAAAAACTTGCCAGAACTAGTAGAAATGAAGAAAAATTTCAATAGTAAACAATTACCTCTGTTGAGCCGTAAGGGAGTATTCCCTTACGATTACATCACTGATTGGGATAAACTAGATGAACAACAACTACCACCAAAAACTGCATTTTTTAATAAACTAACAATGACTGACATTAGCGATGATGACTATAAACATGCACAAGCTGTATGAACTACTTTTAACATAAGAAATTTAGGGGAATACAGTGATCTTTACTTACTGACTGATGTACTACTATTGGCAGACGTGTTTGAAAGATTTCGAGACGTAACTATACAGACACACAAGTTGGACCCAGCACATTATTTCACACTTCCTGGACTTACATGGGATGCCATGTTGCGGTTCAACCGAATACGATTAGACTTACTGACTGACTATGAACAGATCTTAATGATTGAACATGGGATTCGTGGTGGTATTTGCCAAGTCTCTCTCCGTCACATTAAGAGTAATAATAAATACATGCCGAATTATGATCCACTACAGGAATCGGTCTATATCAGTTACCAGGACTGTAATAATTTATATGGACACGCTATGCGTCAACCGCTCCCTTATGGCGAATTTACATGGGTCTCACCGGACGATTTTGATTTAGGCGAAATAGACGCAAATGAAAATTACGGCTGGATACTTGACCTGAACTTACCCTGAAGAATTACATACATTGCACGACAGTTTACCATTCCTCGCTGAAAACATTAAAATTAAAAACCAAATAAAACTTGTACCCCATCTCAACGATAGATACAATTATGTGGTGCACCATACAGCATTGAAGCAAGCTCTAGAACACGGATTAAAAATTACAAATATCAATAGAATCCTTCGTTTCAAACAATCACCCTGGTTACAACCATATATCGACCATAATACTAAATTACGAACCATGGCCAAAAATGATTTCGAAAAGGACCTTTACAAATTATATAATAATGCAGTATATGGAAAGACCGTGGAGAATATAAGAAAAAGACTAAACATCAAACTTATCTGCAATAAGAAAAAAATAGAAAAGATTGTAGCAAAACCAGAATTCATTGACCGAACCATTTATTCAGAAAATTTATGCGCCGTCCACTTAGCCAAGAAATCAATAATGTTCAATAAACCTATCTATGTCGGTATGTCAGTGCTGGATTTGTCAAAGGTAACCATGTATACTTACCATTACAATGTTATGCTACCAAAATACGGTCCAGATAAAATATGTTTAGCTTATATGGATACAGATGACTTTATATACAGTATTAAAACCGAAGACTTGTACACGGATATGCTGACATTACTCGAATACCTAGACACATCAGGATACCCTGTAGATCATCCTTGCTATTCCATAACTAACAAAAAAGTAGTCGGCAAATTCAAAGATGAAGCAAATAGCAAAATTATTGAGGAATTTGTAGGTCTCAGAGCAAAAATGTATTCTATAAAAATTAGTGATAAGACCGTAAAAAAAGCCAAAGGTGTGCAGACTGCGATTGTAAATATATAACTTTTAATGATTATTTAAGTTGTCTAAAAAATAAAAAAAGAATTCAGAACACTAATGTATCAGATCCGCTCTTCCCATCATGAAGTTAGCTCAGTAAAAATAAATAAGATAGCACTCTCACCGTATGACGATAAAAGAATAATTGCCGAGGATGGCATTACCACATATGCTATAGGCACTGTTCAAAAAATTAATTGAATGTATGTTATTGAAAAGTTTTTTTTATTTTATATTCTCTTATAAAATTAAATTTTTTTTATTCCATAAAAAAAAATAAAAATAAAAAATATTTTATAATTAGAAAGATCTTTTTGTTTTGATAATAATACCTGTAAACCAGAAAAAAAAATAAAATTATTTTATAATGGTGAAGAAGTTTTTTTTATTTTTATTATATTAATATGAAATTTTTTCAATTTGATTGTGAATGCAATGTTAAGTAAAAATACCATTACATCAGAATGAAGGTCACTGGCGTGGTATAAAATACCCGTAAACCAGAAAAAAATGAAAGTAAAATGTGGGTTAAGTAAGGAAGCATTCACAAAAAAAAAAATGAAAAAAAAAAATCAGGTCCGAAAATATGAAAATTAGAGCTGTGACGTCACAGAAAAGACAAGCGTACTCTACCGCAGTGACGCCGCCCGGTAAAAAAAAAAGCATGTCCGGGCAGGCAATAAAATAACTAGAAAAAAAAATAGTGAGCTGTGACGTCACAGAAAAGCGTACTCCACGCCGCATAGACACCGCACAATACTACGCCACATGCTCCACATGCGCCACATAAAAAGACAAGAGTACTCTACGCCACGCCGATAGGAAAAAACGCCGCACACATAGGAAAAACGCCGCATATTTTGTCCTGGCATCATCTTTTTTACTCTACTAAACATCAAACATCCTTTAAACAATCTTAACAATACCTTCGTCAGCACGTCCCCACCCTTTTGCAACAGACAAGGATAAATCCCGTCCGGTCCAGATGACTTGGAAGGTGAGAAACTTTGTACTGCCCAACTAACTCTATCATGTGTGACAACCTCATCTAAGGTGGATACATCTTCAAGGTCCCATCTCCTACCACCCACCAAAGACGAAGCAGCATTTAAACCAATATTATCCGGGAAGTGAGTATCAAGCAAAAGCTGCAGTGTCTCCCCTTCCCCCCCTGTAAAGGAACCATCATGGTATCGTAAGGTACCTAACTGACTGTCCCTATCCTTACTAAGAATCCGTACCAATCTAGATGATTCCTGGAACGAATTATATCCTCACAAAAGGATCTCCAGGAATTCCTCTTGGCTCTCCTCAGAGCATATTTATATGCTCTTTTAATACTGTTATAACTATCCCATGATTCCGAAGAATCAGCAAGGACAGCCTTCCTGTATGAGCCCCTTACCTGTCTCCTTAGTTTTTCCAGCGAAGAAGACCACCAGGGATTCTTACTATCCTTAACCACCTTGGGAGGACAAGACTCCTCGAATGAGGATCTAATGTGTTCATGAAGAATACCAGCCTCCCTTTCCAATTCCTCTATGCCATCAGGGGCTTCTGATTGGATAGTCAGTTTATCTTCAATAATTCTAGAATATAAACCCCAATCCGCCCTCCTGGGATTCCTACAACTAGCCAGGGTAATTGGATCAATCCCCAGACTAAACCTAATCATCCTGTGATCGGAGATGGAAGGCTCAGGACTCACCCTCCAATCCTTAATCAGACCACTAAAATTCCTAGAAGCAAGGGAAATATCAATAACCTGTCTTCTAATCCTAGTAACAAAAGTGGGTTCAGTACCCCTATTCAGGACCTCTAATCGCGTGCCCACCAGGAAATCCATGAGAGCGCGACCCCTACCATTGGTGTCGCTGCTGCCCCAGACAACATGATGCGCATTCGCGTCACATCCTATTATGATAGGCATGTCATTGGCCTCCGAATACTGAACCAAACCCACTAGCCCCTGAGGAGGAGGAGAGGGGCCATCATAGGGGAAGTAAGCCGAAGCCACAACTACGTCGCGACGACGCCCACCAACCCCCAGACCAACCCTCACCGCCACCAAGTCCCGAGAGCAGAACTGTCGAAGAAGAACAGCGTCGACACTCCGACTGGCAAAAATACATGCCCTAGGAATGCCCCCGCCATCCGCCACAAACAGTCTGCCATCAACCACACTCAATCCTCGAACCAAACCTTTAAAGGCATAAGGTTCTTGTATTAGAATAAAATATGTATGCAACTTAGCAATACAACGGCATAAGTTAGCCGTTGCGTCTTTGCTATGTTGCAAGTTAATTTGTACCATCTCTACCCTGTCAACCGCCATAATCACAAGTCAACATCGGAAGAGTTAGATCCTGATAATACCCGGTAGGAAGCAGATAGGTGAAGGAGGGAAAAAAAAAAACCTACCTTACTTGCTGCCATCTTGGTCAGCCCTACCTGTATCCTGCTCCATTGCCTCAGAAGAAGTGGTAGGAGCATCCTCATCTTCCTTCTTCAACCTGATGAAGAGCCTGCCCATCTCAAAGAAAAGACGAAAGTCGACCTTCTTCAACGCCTTGACAGAAGCATCATCAATCCTGTAAGCCAAGGATACTCCTTTCTCGACTTGTTGTCGATACACGTTCCTCCATCGGCTTACATCCAAGTTATTTTGGAAGGCAAGACCTTTCAGCACTTGTTCGCTGGTATGCTTGCCCTCCGGAATAAACATAGAGATCCTAGCCATAGTGGGGACCTCAGACGCCTTCATAAGCTTGAAGTGCCTTCCCTCCCAACTAGGCTTAACATTCTCTAACACCCAGTCAAATGTGGCCTGATCAAAGCAGGCCAGAAGAAACCAGCCCTCAGAGACCATGCCCGACTGAATAAATTTCAGCCTGCATGACTGTTCCTGTATAGTTTTCCTAACGATGGCGAGCATCTCCCTTCTGATGACAGAAGCGTCATCATCAGAGAGAGGCTCGGAGGGATCGCTGCTGGTTATGCCAGAAACAGCTTTCTCTCCGCCTCCGTTATCTTAGGCTTCTTACCTGCCGGCTGGATTCCAGGCGGCGTGTCCCCCGGGGTTCTAGATCTTTTTTGAGCCCCAATAGGTATATCCTCGGCTGGTGCAGGAGTAGGTTGAGTAGATCTCATCCTCTTCGCACGCCTTTGCCTGTATCTTCCACTAAGTTTCTTCTTCTGCTCAGTTTCCTTAGACACCTTACCAGAAGTTGACTTAAATTCCTTTTCCTTCGCAGAGGAATTCGCAACAGCCGTGGCCGACGCAGAATTGCCTTGCTTCTTTCCTTTGACCACGTGCCATTCATCTCCGCAGGTGGACGAGTCCTCCGCAGCGACTATTGGCGCGCTCTCCTCCAGAAGCAGGTTTTCCATGCTCCTGGAAATGCTGTCCAGTTTCCCCCCTAGTGCATCCGAGCCATGGTCGCCCAACCCTGGATGCAGAGAGGAATTTCCCCCACCACCGGTGGCCCCCTCCTCTAAGGGGCCCTCGGCTGACGACTCTACTTTATTTAAATCCATAAATGAAAATAGAAAGATTCATCTCCGGAGCTCTCCACCCTCCACGGAGCCTCACAAATTGGGACGCTATAAAAAAGCGCCAGAGCTACCCCAGAGATATACCCCAGAATTCGCTACAAGAGATTCAGGCCGCACATAAATTATGGCGACCCAAAAAGAGGGGCGGAAAAGTCTCCAACCTACTCACACTCATGGAATTCACTGCATTTGTTTAGTCTGTATTGTAGCGAGGTAGTGGGCGTGCTAGGTTCCCAAATAGCCCGAAGGCTACCCTTTGCGTTCACCCTCCATCTTGGCCACTCACGCTTCCACGAAAGTGGAGCGCAGATGTTACCAGAGCCAGCGACGAGGACACGATGGATAGGCTAGTATGAGGTTCCGCGACGGAATAGCCGTCTCGAGAAACATAGGGAAGTTTCGCCCTATGTGAGTACGAATAATCCCTCATACCTTTGGCTCCTTACTTTCTCTTACTACTGTAAGAAGGAATATTACATCGCGACAAATTTTCGGAATTGATGTTTTTATTGAAAATACATTTCTTGAGATTCACTGAATACGATGAAGTGGTTGTTAGTAATTGCTTTGTGAGTGTGTATGCGTGTACTGATATGGTCAACATGACCTAAAAACGCAAAGTCGCACTAAGCTGAAACTTGGTGTTTCTTTTACATCCTACCCGGGAACACGATATTAAGGTTTTGGCCAAAATCGGTCGACCGGATGTAACCTTTGCTGAATATATTTTCCAGTTTTTTTTTCCCCCATTTTCTCGAAAACGATTCCAACGGTCCTTAAACTTGATTCGTTAATTATTCATAAGGTCGCCCCTACGGTATTTTTTATCAGAAAAGTGTTAAGGCTATGCTCGGCCTACCGGCAAGCACTGCTTCGGCAATGTTTTATGCCTCTCGTCGCTATCGTGGTTTAGGCTGCTTAGATGCGAGTGGGAGGCTCCTCTGCAGCACTGGTCACTTGCCCAAAAGCTCGCAAAAGTTCGGGATGCCCATTTTCAACAAATATTTGATTACGAGGTTGAAGCGAAGATATGTGCATCCAGGTTGAACATATGTTCCGACAAAGATTTTCCTAGCATCAGAAAGCTTAGACAGCAATTAAGAGAAAAATCTTTTGAAGAATGGACAAACTGTAAATGGCAAGGGGTTGGGGTATGCCACTTTAAGGACAGCCCAAAATTAAATCAGTTTGTATACGACAAGAAAATCTTATCATGTTCAGAATGGAGTAATGCTGTTAAGCTGAACATAAACTATGCCCCAATTCGTGCTGTTCCTGGGGTTGGCGGACAGTCGGCAGGAGCTGTTGGACCCCTCTGTCGCAGATGCGGCAGAGAGCCTGAAACACCAGCGCATATGCTTGGTAATTGTCCTGACAACATGCTTCTTGTAACTAGACGCCACCATAGGGTGAAGCACGCCTTGATGGAAATTATGGAAAAAAAATGTTACGTGACTCTCGAAGAGGTATACACTTTAGATACAGATGGATCTACAAGATACGCTGATATTATAGCATTTGACAATGCCAGCAATGTAGCGTATATTTTGGATCCGCCTATCCGTTTTGAGAGTAAAGATCTGAAACAGGGCGAGAAAATAGATGAGGATAAAAGGGCCATTTACGAAAAATGTATTCCCTTTTATAAGGAGAAGTTTAAGGATCAGTTCGGGGTCAGGGAGTACAAGGTGCATGGCTTGTGGTTTGGTGCCAGAGGTGTGGTACCTAAGACAACCTTGGACTTTTTCAACAAGGTAAATATTAGCCTTAAAGACATAGCTCCTTTAGTGGAGAATATTTTAGTTGACTACCTGGGAATTATTTCCCAGCATGTTTATAGATAAACTTAATGTATGTATTTAGCTTACATGCACTTTATGTCATCTATACTTATTAGTTCTTTTATTTGACACTGGACTTTAGGACTTCCTTATATTTTAACTTTTTATGACTAGGTATCGTCGCTTTTTGCCATGTCTACGGATTCATGAGTACGCTGTGTGTTAGAGCACCTCAATTTAATTGAGCAGCCACACTTGATTTTGATTAAGTGTTCTCTCTTCCGGATGTACGTTTTTAGTTGTTGTGGTTGGGTTTGCAGCGGTGGAAATCATCAGAGATATTTTTCGTGATAGCCTGTTTCTTTTTGTGATCATCGACCGGTTTCTGGGCGTTCGCATCATCAGGAAGTTTTGTTAAAACAGTGCGATAACACAGACTTGCACAGAGCAAAATCAGTTTATACACTCGATTTTTTTTTTTTTTTTTTGTTATACAGCTTACACTTCATTTTTAGTTATATATGAATTTTTTAGCTGGGTATATACCTGTATTAATAAATAAAAAACCTATCAAAACTATGTAAATTGCAGTAAGAAAAAGTCGTGAGAGTGAGGATGTGAATGAGGATGAATGTTTGGAAGGAGAATTTGATCACAAAGGAAGATAGACGATAAGAGCATTAGACAGTTCTTGAATAAATACAGTAGGGGCGACCTTAGCGGGAAGTGTTGTGCCAAAATAAATGACAAGTTCTTTAGAAAAATTAATAAGAAACAATATCTCAGTAAGATAGGTTTATCCTTTATGCAGATGAGTGGAAATATAGACGGGGCAAAGTAGCGGAAGATGTCGTTAAATAGCCAGATTGATGTCTGCCATCAATAAAAGTCCGTGTTCGATTAGTGGCTAACATTTAGGCCGTACCATCTTCAAGGGGAATGAAAAAATATCCTCATCTACTAAATTCTTTTCTTTTTTTCACAATTACATTACTTTTACCGCTGCATTAAGCATATTCGGTCATTAAGTGCCATGGAAACTTGAATAATAGAATTAAATATTTGCAAGCAGGCATGTCTCAAATCGAGTGATACGTTAAGAACTGAATTCAATTCATGCTTCATAGATTCAGATAAAAATTGTTCTGCATAAATAAAATTGCGTTATCAACCGGACGTTGTTTATGTTTTTACATAACCGGGTGTTGGTTATGTGCTCAATAATTCGGATCGCTTGCACTTACAGGCATATATCCGCGGGCTTTTAGCGAACAGACAAATTGTTGAAGACTGTTTTCCTTTTGATAATAATAATAATAATAATAATCTTTATTAATTATTGTTGAACAAAAAAAAAACATTATTTTTCCGAACAATATTGAATACATACTCATGGTCACACGACCGTCTGAGGAGTTGCCATATGTTTATATCAGAATAATTAAACAATATTGTAAAATAAGAGGATAGGTACAAATAATAAGAATAAGCAGAATGTGAAAATATGCATGTTATCTTCTTAAAAAATAAATAAATAAATACCTCACAATCCTAGTAATAACAAATCAGAGTTGAAACTAAACGCATTTATACAAAGAAAAGAAAGAAAAAACTGATTAAAATAACTTGATAAGAATAGGTCTAAAAATTAAACTGTTTAACTAAAAAATATCTATAATTCCAGGCAGATTTGCAGTAGGTCATTAAGCTTAACCAATCCTTGCCGTCAAGGTATTCTAATAGTTCCTCGAAGTTTAGAATATTTTGTCAAAAAACTTTACCCGAAATTCTCTCAAAATGGGGCATCTGGCAATAAAGTGCGGAACATCCTCATTTTCTCTCAAATTACACAAGGAGCAAATTTTTATTGTTTTATTAAAATCATAATAATTTAAATAAAGTAATTCTCCTCTAACTTTTATGATCCAACTAATCATCGAACTGTCAAGGTTAATATTATTGATACAATTGTAGCTCTTTAGGGATTTATACAGAGAGTGATGTACGCTATGTAATGCATTATTTTTATAAGTTTCTAATAATTTAACCTTCATTTTATTTAAAATATCATTTATTGTAACCTCCTTATCTAACAGGCTGTCCAGCTCAATGTTATATGTTAAACAAAGATTCTCCCAGTCCTTATAAAAAAACAATTTCTTTTATAAAAATATTTGTGTATCTATGCGGTGGAAGCTCTAAACTTTTACGGGCATATGTCAAATTCAATTTTGTCGTATACAGAAAAATCGGAAAGACACCAGTCTCTAAATACAAAACGAAATCTGGAGTATTCACTGGCAAGTTAAAGCATTTTTTAACAAAGAATCTCAGTAAAGTCTCTAAAGTAGAGTACATCCTAGAACTCCATATCTGCGCGCAATAACAGATTATGGCCCTAGATACAGCACTGAATATTTTTAGCTTGCAAGAAAAGGCAATATTTTTGTTATATAAGATTTTGATGAGTTTCCTTTTGATTCAAAGAACCTATAACGTTTAACTTTTCATTTCTTTGGACGCCTTGGAACACAGTCATTTATATTAATTTCTCGTACTGATAAAAGAGGAATTGTTACAATTGTGTGAAATTTGCAAAAGATTTTTCTCTAGAAAGACGTTTCCAAGGCTTGAGTAAAGAAAAAAATAAAAAATCTGCGTGTAACACACTTACACGACTTTCATTTACTGCCGTTAATCACAATTATAACAGTAACTAAATTTATAACTGTAATTTCTTAGGTAGTATTGCGATTATATTAAATTTTCATAATTAGGTTTTCATCGATAATAGGTCTTTTGAGGTCCCCTGTATATGAAAAAAATATTTTTAGCGAATAGCCTTATGTGTGTCCAAATTAGAAAAAAAAAATCATAAGGTTGTTCTGCGCAATTTGCGGTGTTATATGCAGGTCTGGGGTTTATTATAAGCCTGCTCCCATCCAGGCATTCATTGTTATTCGGCTGTAGTTTGGAGGTGTTAAACAAAATTCCTTACTTTCTTTTCTTTCCCTAACCCATTTTATCATCCATAGGTGAGGGATAGAGCACTCTATGAGTAAAATTTGAAGTTTAAATAAAATTCATTTATTATGCTGGACCAGCAGGCAATGCTGTATTTTTGCTATGATTAAGTGGAGAGAACGTCATTGGTTCTCAACGGCAACCCCTTTAGGGGGATGAAGCCGGGTAAAGTAAAGTAAAGTAAAGATTAAACTCAATTTTAACACTTATAACTGGCACTGAAGTTAAGAGAGCGACTTCTAAGACAAAGGTTCTGGTTGAATGTCGAATTTAGATTGGTCTGGTGGAAAGCCGAATTTAGACTCTTCAAGTGATGTAAGACAACTAGTGAAAGAATGCTGCACTTGGTAGCCCTTCCATTTGCAAAAGGGGTAAAAGACAATGCTGACTAAGTTTCCCGACCTCTCTTGTAACGGTGTCCTTTACCTGGATTTTTATCCTTTTGCCAGCCAAATTCCATTTTTCTTTTAAATAATAATTTTCTTCAAATAAAATATATTTCCAAAATTCTTTCAATTTACTATTTTCTTCCACTACGCCGGCAGTTCTCTTCTTAACTTTGAATTATAATTAAACAAAAATTGATACTTTTGGTCCTTCCTTTGCTTATCCCGCAATAATTGTGATATACATTTACAATTGCATTTTAATTTTCTTAGCTCAGTTAATGTATTTGTTTTTATTTTTCTTTTAGATTTATTCTAGCTCTCTTGGGTTCTTAGTGTATGATCTTTTAGGGTTAAGCGGTGATTGTTTTGAAAAACACTTGGGACGCAGGTTGAGACCTGCTACACCTTTAAAACGTTGGTTTTTAGCAAACCACTGATGCGGTCTCAACACGGAAACTCAAGTAGTGTTTTTCTTGTATTTGTTCATAAAATGTAGTTTTCGCAAAGTGGAAGAGTGGGATTGAATTTGAGTTTTGGCGAGCTAATGTAAAATCTGTTGAAACGGTAAACACCAGTCGTTACTCACAACAGCTACCTCTAGAGATCTGGTGCATATTCTATGTATGTTGGAGGCTATCAAAGCCTCGTATCAAAGATCGTATTCTTGCACGATACACACAGGGAACGCCAAGATTCCTACAGAAGTCTTCTTCCTATGCCCGGTTATCTTACATGCAAGCAAAGATTCAGGAAAGGACAAGGCTGATCCCTTAATAGCTCTTTACTAACCTCTATCTATATTCTAATTTTTAAAACTCCAGGCTCCTTATGGGTAAATAAAAGCAAGTCTAGCAGGAAATCCTTACCCAAATTGATTGTTTATGATAAACTCAAGTAGAACAACAAAATCTAATATTCCATTAATATCAGACAGAGCATATCATCCGATTTCTTCCACACATGATGGGCGCCATAACATCCATTAACCTCACACACTCACATTCACCAAATCGAAAATTTTGTATTTCGTTGTTAATATAAAAGTATGCACCTGAATGCTAAGCGAAAAATGTTGCTAAAAATTGCTTTCTTTTCTTATCGTTGAATGGCAAAAAACTACCGATATCTATGCAAAGTTAAGCATATTATTATCTAGAGCAATATTATGCATTATGTATAGTGTATCTACAGTTGGAAAATTAAAAACGTGTGACTGTTTCACACTGCATTTTTTTCTCCCGTGATCAGTTTCAACGATCTTGGCGATCCTTACTGCCGAAGTTGCCCAGTCGCACAATAATCTAAATAATCTTTTATTCTTCCACTTTATTTTATATCATATAATTTCTAAGACATTTTATAACTTTTTAGTACAACGTACTTGATATATCGGTACTTAAAACTGTTTATGTATATTTTATAATATTGTAAAAATATAAAAATTTTATAGATATTTCATATAAAAGGGAAAAAAAAATCCCTGGGCAATCACATTAAAACAAATATTGTAAACTTGTTTACAGCCATCATTTTGTTGGATTTTTCCTACGACACATACACACAAGAATGGTGTACATTTTTATGGCTTTAAGAATATGACATCCTTTAAACGTTACTGACGTTAAAAAAAAAATACTGGCGTAACATCCTCACTCACTGTAACTCGTTAAAGTTTGTATAGTCAACAATATATATATATATAGTATATATATGAAACAAACCGAAATAGAATAGAAAGATGCCTGATATTATGTAAATGTGCTGCAGAGCAATAAACACTTTATGATATCATACAATGTTTCACTGCACTTATTATGGGAAATACATCAATAAATCCAAAAATTTTATAAATCTCTTTAAAGTAAATATTTAGTACGAAATCTGGTGGGAAACCAACGAATTTTTAACGTATACCAGTTAATAATACAAGTTATAAATGATTATCTTGGAATTTTCTCTGAAATATTAAAGACAAATAATGGAAGTAAATTTAGATTCTCAGCACCAATTATTACAATGCAACAGGTATTACAATTGCAATCCGAAAGATCAGCGCACCGATGAACCCTAAAGAATGTGGAAAGCTAATGCCACAAATTTCTCACAACGCCTTAAATATTATTTGTTTAATTTTTAATTTATTAGTTAATTTACGCCTAGTAAAACAGACTATTTCAAATTTTCAACGGAAATGCACGTTTTGAAATCTTCAAAGTACGTGAAAAGAAAGTATTTTAGAGAAAAGTATGTGTCTGTCTGTGTCTCAGTGCAAAACATCTCAAAAACGAAAAGAAAATCATACAAAAATTAAACTTGATATTCCGTTTAGGTATCGCCACCGCATCTGACAGTAAGTTTCAGTAAGAATATCAATGAGAATTTAATGTAGGGCTATAATTCCGAGTTTGAAGAAAATCGCTTTAGTTGATGTACGACTCTTACATATTCATTTTCAGTAATATGTAAAATTTGTAAATAGGTACTACCTATATAAATAAATACTAAATCATAAACCAAAACTATGTAAATTGCAGTAAACAATGTGTAAAGTATGAATGAGTGAGTGTTTCACCCAATTTTTTTTTTTAGTATAATAAATTAGCAAATTCATTTTCTTTATAGTGATATAAATGAATGGTTAGATAGCACAAATTGTTGATAATGTATTAGGCTTGTGAACAATAACCGTGGTTAAAATAATATCTAATTAGTATTTGCACAATATATCAACGATTCTGTTTAAATGAGAAGGTAGGTAAATACAATCTACCGTATTAACGGCTGACAACAATAAAACTGGCTCCCATTGTGATAATGTGAAGAGAAATAGCTGGTGATACGGTGACTCTCTAAACTTCTAATCTTCCCTTATTACTTTCTTTTACTGCTGTAATCGCATCAAATTTTCGAAATTGAGTTTTTACCGGAACTACATGGTTCTAGGTCTTTTAAGTGAAAAAAAAAGTGGTTTTTAGAATTTGGCTTGTGTGTGTGTGTATGTGTATGATGTGTGTACATGTGTATGTTGTGTGTGCGTAGGTGAGATAACTCAAAAATCGCAGAAAGCTGAAACTTGTGCTTCATTTCGTTTAGATGCTCCCAGAGAAAGCGACAATGATGTTTTGGTCAAAATCGGTCAACCGCAAGTACCAGTTTTTTCCGAACGTTCTCGAAAATGACATCACGATTTTCATTAATCTCAGGATATCAACTATCTTCGAATAAGGGGATAGTTGTAGCATAAAACTACTTGGTATTAAACACCGCACGGATTATCACAGTTCACTACACTGTGCGCACATATCAGAATAAAACACACTACATTAACACCTCACGTAAATCACAACAGCACATAAGAACAACCACAGTACACAATTTAGGGCTGTCGTCCCAAAATTCAAGCTTTTCTGGCTAAGTGAGTAACGCTTAGACGGACAAGATTAACAGCAGCAGTGAAAGCGATTTGTTCAGAGGATGAAGTCTCTGAAATCAAAAATTCTGGTCATCCAGGTTGGGGGGTTGATGCAGTGGGCTTGTTCTTCGAGGCTTTGACAAAAACAGGCATTTCAAGCCATCAAAATAACAGCTAAATAGGTGTAGACATTTACTACTTATTCAAAGCCTTTAGTGCAGCTTGGCTATCTTAAAGTATCCTTAACTCTTTAACCTTTCCCTACCATTATTCGGCCATGAAACATCATTCAATACTATCAACGATCTCAACCTGCCAAACGGTGGCTAAAGCCCTAAAGCCACAGAGCTTTCTTTGTTAGGCCTTGCAGCCGTACTCCTTACGAAACGATATATTAAGATTCAGCTTTCTGCTATTTTCCATACACACACACACAAGACAATAAAAGACAAGGTGAATTTCTAAAAACCTCTTTAGACCTCTTCAAAACATGTATTTCCGCTGTAAATTCAATTTATTACAGCAGTAAGAGAAAGTAAAAAGGAATTAGTTCACGGTGATATTAAGAAACGAAAAGGTAGGTAACATTACATGAAGTGGAAAAAAAATTAGTAGTTGATAAACTAAGATGTACGAAGTAGTGCAGAGGAGCGCTGTTGTAAAAACAGAGAAAAAAAGTAAGTATGCGTAAGAATGAGGGCGGCGGAATGTACGACTACTGAATAACAAGTGGCACATAGTGTGGTTACTTTGGCACAGGTAATAGTCTCTGGCTAGATGGGCTGGAAAAGTAAAGGTATACCATTTAGGGGTGGTATTATTTTCACAGGGGCCTAACTTACTTTACATTTCCAGAAGATCACGAAGAACAAACGGAGAAATGTCCCTCTTGCTTGCGTCATATATCAGTCACACTACCAGTGCGTTATCCTGGCAATAAATTACGGATACTTATATCCTGTCAAACGGTTTCATTCCTTTGTTTATTCTGTAAAAGTTATAGTTCTGAACAAATTTATTATTTATTATTTTTATTAGTCCTTGAATTTTGTTAAAACAACAGTATTTTGATTTCAGTAAATCAAAAAAAAAAAAAATCTGGTGTGAATCACTGACACGACTTTCTCTTTCTGCAATTTACAAACTTTAAATGACAAATTTTATTAGATTTGTAATTCTTACTAGATGTTCAGTTGTCTTCAATGTTAGTTATATCTATGGGAAAATTTGAACCTAATAAAATTAGTTTTTTGAGGAACCATTTACTCCCCCAAAACCCCCTTAATAGGACTTTCTCGGTAAAAAGTTGCAAACAAAAGTGATTTCTGTATGTGTAGTTAGTGTGATGGATGCCAGAAATATAAAAATATATTTAATTTGAAATTATCAAATTACGAGAAAAATGTAACATTCTCTGGTAAAAGGACTATTCAGGTAGAAGACTACTATTGTCTTTTAGAGTTCATGAACCTTGATAGCATTGTCTACCCCTTCTTCTCACACGGGGAAGATTTGAACGAACAATTAGAAGACATTCTTTCAGGACAGTCTGAAACAGACACCGAAACAGAAACTTCAGGAATCAGTGCCAGATAAAAGTTAAACATAAGAGTTTATTCCAACTAATTTCAGTATACTTATAAGCATATTATTGTGATATTGTAAAGATTAATTCTTTAAAGAATAATATATTTGAGTTTTTGGTGTGATGTTGTTGTAGTTTGTAGTGGTAGCTTGTGGCGTGAGCGGTTTTGTAAAGGGCTTGTGTTTGTAAGTTTTAAGAGAGAAATAATTCAAGAAAACACTGGTAGATTAAATTAAATATATTCTTTAAAGATATATTCTTTAAAGACTCTTATGTTTTCACTTATATCTGGCACTGATTCCTGAAATGTTCTGCTTCGGTGTCTGTTTCAGACTGTCTTGAGGAATCTCTTCTATTGTTCATTCAAATCTTCCCCTGTGAGAAGAAGGGGTAGACAATGCTAACAAGGTTCATGAACTCTAAAAGACAGTGGTGGTCTTCTACCTGAATAGTCCATTTTTGCAAGGGAATGTTACATTTTGTTCATAATTTGATAATTTGAAATTAAATATATTTTTATATTTCTGGCATCCATCACATTAGTACATAAAATTTAATAAAATCAGTTAGTGTTTTTATGGACAAAATCACAAAAAATACGCACTTATGATCAACCGAATTTCTTGAAAATCAGAATTTTGGGAGCATATTTCCTTGTAATTGCTATTTTTTTAGAATGAACTAAAATAGCACTTTTTGTAGAAAGCATAACCCCCTTAACAAGAATTTTCCCTGAAAAATGTTTCAATAAAATATTTACCTTCTTATATCAAGTTTGAAGGAAATCGTTGGAGCCATTTTTTTAGGAAAATCGAAAAAAACTGGAAAATGCATTCAGTAATGCAATACTTTTGGTGGACAACTTCCTGTCGGATCACATGCTGATATCAAAAAGGAATGTCAAGTTTGAACTTTCTGGAACTTTTCATTTTTAAGCTGTGCTGTTCACATCCATACATACCAACAATATCGAAAATTTGACACGACCGCAGTACTTCCTCTTGGCAGCAGTAAGAGAAAGTAAAAACCGGAATTCGCATTTGCGTTTAACCAATTTTCTATAAACCGGGAATTTGTATCAATGCATTTAATGTATCTTAATATTATTTATATAAATGGTAAAACCGCACGTGGTTGAAATTGCACTTTGGAGATAAACGTAACATAAATCCCAACGTCAAATGGAATTTTCCTGAAAATTTTTCAAAAGAAAATTGTAGCTCTTTAAATTTTGTTGTGTACTATTTGTAAAAAGTGTAATAATAATACTAAGAACAAATTAATGACGGTATACCTCGATTTTTATTGTTGAAATAACGTCGTATTGCTGAATATGGCCTGATTTGTCCGAAACGTCTTTTTAAAAATAATAATCGAAGGAAACTGCCATTAATTTTATTATTAGATCTTTTACAAAATTTAAAAAAAATTAGCTGGATTAGTAATTTTTGAAAATCTGGAAAACCCGTTTAGTAAAGCGGAACTTCCGGTTGGCCAATTTAGAACTAATTCTTAAATTGAACAGTAACTAATCGAGATATCTTTAAGCTTTCAGCGATTTACGGTTTTTATGTTGTGCTGAGACAAAAACACACACACCACACACACACACACACACACACACACACTTACAGTATTAAGAGAAAGTAACAAAATTTGGGGACAGTTTTTAATAAATTCAGTATTAAATTGTACATAAATGAATAGATATAATTCCATTTGTATCTTTGTATTAAAACAATAAAATGCCAGTTATAAACTGGAATAGACCCTATTTAAAGATGCAACTCGAGTTTATCGTTGGGTGAGATATGTGGAGATGATGGGGTCGAAGAGGACAGTGACTCCGCGCTGCTCACACTCTAAAGTGAACGTGACACATGATAATCGGCTAACTTTTCTTAGAATTAACAGTTGATATTTATGGCTGCGATGTGTGCCTATATCAACAAACAGTTTTTTTTATTTATTTACATTCACTTACAAATTAAAATATTACGTAGAGGAAATTGCTATAAAATTCCAAATCATATGTTTTTCAGTGTGTTAGTTAATGGATAGGTGTGCAATATTCACACATCCCCTTGTTTACTTTCTCTGACAGCAATAAGAGAAAGTATTCTGATCATTTTAATTTTTAGAACTTGTGTCTTCACCAGAAAGTGCTCTCACTTTCATTTAATTTTTGTCTAGTAAATTATTTTTGAAGGGCTTAAGCAGCTACTACTTTAAGCTCTCCACAAAGTACCACGTCAGTATAATTTACTTGAAACTAGGTTAACTTGAAGTAATACTATTTTACCGATTTGGTTTATAAGATTTCTCGAAATAAGGCTTATCTGTCACCTTTCTGCCACATTTTATCGGAAATTTCGATTTTAGAAGGGTTCTGGGGACATATGACGTTCGCCTAATCAGAGAATTCTTAACGAAACGTGTGTGTTATATTGTATTATGTAGTAAGAGAAAGTGCTGTGAGTGTTGCACACAAGCATTTTTTTGATAAAATAAATTAAGTTTATTGAATTCATGAAGGGGAGCTGTGAACTAATGAGTCTCTTAGCAGCAATGAATGTCTGTCTGTCTGGTCCATACTTTTCCCATTAATTGCAATTATATTTTTCAATCTATAATAAAAAAAAAAACCTTTTTCAATAACAAGACTTACATACCATCTAATTATAACAAAAAATAAAAATATAAAATAAAAAAAAACTCCAATTAAACATAACCAATGATGAGGCGTGTTATTCAAGTGTTTTTAATCCACTTCTCTATTATCTAGTCTATTTATTATTCAGAAAGTTAGTTCCCACTCAAAGAACGAAACATACACATGAAGTTAATATGAAAATGTTCGAATGAACGTTGAAGTGTTTAGAAGAGTTGTTTTTATTTAGGTATTTTTGTTTTGATTATTTTCATCATGTCATTAATTAATTTATCTTTGGAAACTAACTGGTTAATCTGTTCTTATTTATGAGGGTCATTCAGTAAATAAATAGACAAAGAACTGTAAATCAAAGCATATCTATATATGATTAAAGACACTTTCAATACCCTTAGTTGGCATCCCTGTTATCAGTTTCAAACAGCTGAATGACCGATCACTTCTTCAGCATACCTAAGCTCTTAGTATCCATTAGACATGGCAAGTCTTTTAGAAATCTGTACTAGAAAAAAAGTTCAGTTGTTTTTTAAACCATCTGAAATTTACTCCTGAATGCTTAAGCAATACGGTGTAAGTTGTATGAATCGTGCGAACTTCCACAAGTGGGTAGATCAAATAAAAAAATGGAAAAGTGTGTCTGATTTGCAAGATGTGGGACTGCCAATCGAGGTTTCAATCACTTATATTTTGAGTAAATTACCAATCCATCAAATTCGCCACACAAAAGCTGGTCTCAATAGTACAATTATGGCTGAATCGAGGTGCCACTTTTGAGTTTCCAAGCGCGCGTCAATTACGCATTATTTTCGCTGTCATTCCCAGTACAATGTACTGGTGAGTGGGCTACAATTTCGACAGCGAATCTCCTATCTAAGCGGCAGGAGAAGTGAATATAAAAATGAACATCTGAGGGGTTAACATGCAGTCACCAGATAATCTTTAAAAATAAATATGAATCCCCATAATTTTTATGATAAACATCAGTCGTTACATCAACTTTAAGGAAGTAACAAGTCTCAATTTCAACAAGTTTCACCAAGTTAGGCCCATATGCCAATCAGCCATCAGAACAAGCAAGAGTTCTAACTAGTCACGGCCACTCACATCACCCAATAGCAACCTACATTCATCTCGCTGCTAACATCATCACTCTCCGATCGGTCAATCTACCCTCATATACTCTTCTCTCCTTAATCAGTAAAACGTTAAAATATAATTAACGATAATAATAGTGTGCAAATAGTGTGTCAGTGAGTGAGTGTTCATCATCTTCTTATCAACAATTCAATATTCAACGTCCATCATTCACACTATCATTTTAAATTCAAGTAGTTATTCAAGAAGTCAGATGAATTTCGATAATATAAGAAGCCTATGATCCTGAAAAAGTGACCTAGTTTGCAGAGGCAAGGCGTACTCTTAGTCCAGGAAAACGTTCGCCCACATACTGCGCACTCAACCCTTATAATTACTGAAGAATTAGGCTGGCAAGTTCTGCAATACCCGCTTCACAGCCCCCATCTCGTACTTTCAAATTTCTTTTAGTTTAGTTCCTTCAAGGAATCAAACGCTAATTGCTACAAAACATCAAAACGTGTTAAGAACTTTATTGTTTTAATTAATTATGACATTCAACTAAAAAAACTCAAATGAAACATACATACGAATTTCTCTCACTTCAATTCGCACAATTCTATTTAAAAAACTGGTGTGAAACACACACACTATTTCATAATGGCAAATTTTCTTTATATTTCAAATTTTGCTCATTTGCCCTAAAAAATAGTGGTTAAACATTTACATAAAATAGGCAGGAGTCTTGCAATATGTGTCAGAATTGTGACGTTGGAATCAGGGAAACGGTATACCAGTGTAGTCCCCCAGCACAAGGTTCCACATATTTGAAAGGGCAACACTCTCAAGGGGATAAGAGCCATATTGGCTTAGGTCCCGCACTTGCGGTTACCCAGTAATAATAATAATAATAATAATAATAATAATAATATTTCGTTTGGGTGCTTCCAGGAGACACGATAGCAAGGTTTTGCGGAAGGATCATCTTTACCGTATATATTTTTTCATTTTTTTGCGATTTTCTCAAAAATGACTCTAACGACTTACTTAAATGTTTGTATGCAGATTATATCAATTTTATTTGATACTTTTTTTTTTTGGAAGTTCATTTTATAGAGGTTCTGGGGATAAGGAGACCTTAGACTTTCTTCTAAAATAGTATTTCTGTTATTATTCGTTCGTTACACCTATATAATACTAATAAGGATAAAATGTGTAGCCAAAATTCCGACAGTGGTGAAAATAGGTTAACTTTATTGAATTTTTTTTTAATTTTCTGCGATTTCCTCCATAAAGCCTCCAGGTTTTATTAAACTTAATATACTAACTATAAATTCAGAGACATGCTTGTAAATTGCAGTAAGGGAAAGACGTATAGTGTTTCAAACCAGATTATTACTAGTTATTAACCACATATGAAAATATATATACTTCAAATTCAACTTAAAAATATTTGAAGTAGCTGGGGCCATTTTTGTCTCTAAATAAATAATGTACTCGGGATAAGTGTTGGTCCATCATTATTACATAGCTTACGGATTTATTGGAGTTGGAAATTTTAAATTTTCTTTTAGGGATTTAAAAATCAGTGTCTATTTCAGTGATTCTTAATCACTGTGCCGCGAAATGCTTTATTATTTGTTACCAGCTTTTGCGAATAAATGAAAACCAATTATGCAACATTCTCCAACTCGATCTCCTATTTCATCACCTTATTTTTTGAATTATTTAAGAAAGAATTTATTTCAATTAACTTGGACAGAAATTTAAAATTAAGACATTCAGAAGAATCATTAAATTTCTTTTTGATTTCATTTCAACAAGATTGTCTAGTAATATCAGAAAAAGCTTCAATAATTTTCTTACTATCTTCCGCATCCTATTTGTGTGAATCTGGATTCTCGGCCTTCGCAAACATAAAACATAAAAAAGATCAAAACTATTAAATGTGCATCATGAAATGCGAGTTGCATTATCATATTTACGTCTAAACATGAATGAATCAATAGTTTAAAAACAAGTTTCCCATCAAGTTATTCAATCTGTGACTGTTTTCTTTGCGTACACCGTTGTTTAATTTTGGTCCATTGTTATATTTATAGAATTAGTGGTTTGTTTCTGCATTCCTAATGGATGGACCAAATTTGTAATGCCCTTGGTAAGCCAGTGCAAATAAATATCTGCATTTGATAGATGTTATTATTGTGAATGTGTTGTAGATACAACACTCGTAATGAACTAAGGCACAAACTGAGCTTCTATGCAGCAAAATTCTAGAAGGGAAGTTATACTAGGAAATAAGATTTAGTATTAATAATTAGTACTTGATTTACATTAAGTAAAGGCAGAGATGAAACTTGTAGAAACTGGCCACCGGTAAAGGGTAGCCGTGGCTCATTACAGCACGGCTTGGGCGTAATTAATTAGTTGCTCAGTTTGTAGATATAGAAGAAGTGGGGTAGAAGAAGGTTTACAGACAAGACTAGAAGGATATAGGAAGGTAACGCACTACTAATACCTGCTCCGTCCTGCACGGATACACAGATTGTAAAAGGTAGAGAGGGCTTTCTAAACGCTAAGTTTAGGTTCAAGTATTTGGAAAGACGGCGCGAGTAGTTAGCAAGCCTGCTAAGAGTTATTGTTTGTGTTTGGTTGTGAGTCCTCATACTATGCTCATAATTGGCCCCTCCCAGTCTTACCGCCCCTACATAACATAGCACTCACAGCTGACTCGACAGCCTCTTAGTTTTGGACTTAGAAAAAACAGCCGCCTAATTGCATCTGGTCTAAGTTTGACCGGCAAACACTAAGATATTTTAACCACACTTGCACTTAAAACTCGTACCATATATTTACTCATTACAACCAATTAAAAAGTGTTTCATTTAAAGTTGTTCGATCAACATTTCTGTAAAGTATGAAGTTTACATCGCGGAATTAAAAGGAATAAAAGTGTTTGCCAATACTTAGAGGGAAATTCAGGTATGAAACACTCAGGAGACATTGGTTTACTGCATTTTGCAACTTCCAGGAGACTAATTCTCGTCAAACTTGGTGCAATTGCAAAGCAGACAGTTCTATTTTATATTAGAGTTATAGAAGGAACATGGTGTCGAAATGGTACCTTTGTTCACAATATTCCTAACGAAAAGTGCTAAAGCATTAGGGACTACTCAACGGCATTAATCCAATCCTCCTTGGCTCCCTTTTCTAACGATAGGTCTGCTTCTAGTTCTGTTAAAAACGCAGCTCCTTCCAAGTAAGGTAAACATTGCCAGCCCCCCATTGGGGAACTCTCAAATATCTATGAAAACTAATTTTAGTGCAGGTTTGTGCTACAATTCGCATCGTTTGTGCTCTTCTCGTTCTTGAGATAAAAATCTCGAAATATGGCCATCGATGGACCGAAGGGCGAATTTTTATGAAAATTATTGGAAAATTTTTCAAGAAATTAGCAAAAAATTGGGTTAAAAAAAGTAAAGATTAATAGATTTTGGCAGAAAGCTTGGTGACGGTTGCAGATGGTGGTCTAAATGCAACTTCAAGTTTGATCTCACTAGAATATTCGTTTTTGTGATATTTTGTTCACACACATGCACTCACACACACAACCATTCGCCAAAAACATTTTTTCTTTGCCCTCCAAGAACCACAAAACATGTATTTCCGGTGAAATTTCTATTTCAAAATGTTGACCCTATCAGCAATAAGTGAGAGCAAAAATCGGAATAAAAAGAATAACAATGATTTAAATAATATATAAGTAAACATTCCAGCATACAGTTTATTTTTTCTGGATATTGTCGGCTTAATGTTGAAAGCATGAATTTAGGACACGCACTTCATATGACATAATTATGTTTCACTTTCTGTTACTCCTATCAAGAGGAAGTATAGCGATCGTGCCAAATATTCGAAATTGAGTTTTCACCGGAAATACAAATTTTGAGGTGTCCTGGGTTCGAAGAAATGTTTCAACGAATAATCTGTGTGTGTGTGTGTATGTGCGCGCGCGCGTGCATTCCTTTGTGGATCAAATATGTCAAAAACGAAAAATTGCAAGACGCTCATAGTTAGAATTCCGTTTAGGTACTGCAACTAACTACAACTCATCTGGCATGAAGATTCGGCCAAACTTTAACAGCAGGAAGTGCAACTGTACAGAATTAGACTTCGAATTTGAAATTTTCTCAAAAACAGCTTTACTTGAACAGTTAGTTAACTGGATGGATAACAATGTGTCACTTTTATTTGCAAGATTTTTCAGAAAAAAATATTTACTGGGGATCAGTGATACTTTCTGTGATACCTTGCTTCTTTTTTTCGTGACAGAGTTCGCCCATCATCGGATGTTTTGTCAAAACAGTGGGGTAACAGAGACTTGTACAGAGCAAATTTAGTTGAAGAGAGGGTTTACCGATACCTGGATATTGTATCTTATTATTCTCAAATTGTTGTTTGATAGTAGAAACAAAACAAAAGACCACTGTGTCAGTTGTCGATTACTATGGAATAGTTACTGACAAGAAATGAAAAAATACGAGCTGAATGGATAGTAAGATAGTATAAGTAACAAAATATGTTGTTGAATTTGATTATCATGTATTATACATTTCACATTTTATCTTTCATAATTCACATATAAACTTAATAAAACCATTCATGCACATATAAACTTAAATAAGGGTTTTACCAGGCTTAAATAACAAGTTTAACACGATCTTTAAGCACAAACTTATTATAAATACATCAATGAAAAACAACACGTGACCATACCCAGGTATCGGAAAACCCCCTCTTAACCTTGTTAGGTCTTAACAAAGCAATTTAAGAACCAATGTATAAACTAAATTTGCTCTGTACAAGTCTATATTATCACACTGTTTTCATAAAATATCCTGATGATGGACGAACGCCTGAAACCGGTCGATGATCACGAAAAGAATCTGGCTAACACGGAAAATATCTCTGATGCTTTTCAACTCTGCGGACACAACCACAAAAACGATTTAGAGGGTTATGGGGTCCTGCCAGTTAGGGTTAAATTTATACTGCCGCTACAAGCTTTATTGGTTGTGGCATAGGGTGCCCACTATGTCCACTCAGGTATGCATTATAACCCCCACCACCTTTTTTTTATTGGCTAACTTAACTAAACGATTTTGAATATTGGAACATTAAAGTAAATTTGTTAACTAAATTAATTGGAGTAAGAGAAAGAGGCGTATGAGGTTTCACACCAGATTTTGTTACCTTCTGAAAATTCTTATCCACATTTCCCCAGTTCGTCAAACTAGTCAGTAAATGCTACTGGGTTGAAACATTTTTTACGCTTTCTAAAAATATAAATTTTTTTTGAATCAACAAAATCACCGACAATGGTTAATAAATTAGATGAGCTATTTTCATATAATATTCGATGATGAGAAAATTTGTATTCGAGTTCCCATTTAAATGATAGTATTTACATATTTTGAATGTAGCACTGGATTAGGTCCCTTATTCCTTCAATCCCTCTTTGATTACTAATTCTATTCAACAAACCTACAATCTTCATGATCTCAAATTGACTAGTACTGCCACTTGTAATATGATGTTATTTTGTTGAAGACTCTAATCAATATTTGGGTTAGAGACATAACAAGACTGTATAGAATTTATTCCCTTTACTACCAAATGAAGTTTCTTAGCTTTCAAAATATTAGGGTGGGAGTAAGGCAGTGTTAAAACAAAGTGATTGAGAAATACTACTGAGGTATGTATGTTATTGACAGGACCGCTAATGTGAGTCCCCCCCCCAGAAAAAATTGTGTGAAACACTCACACGTCTTTCTCTAACCGCTGTTATTGCAATTATATATAAAATGATAAATTTTCTTTAAACTTCAATTTTGACTAATTTGTCCTAAGATAAATATAGAGGTGGTGGGGGTGGAGGAGGAATTATCTAGATTTTACTATGGTCTAGAAGAGAGCTCTATAATATTGTTGTTATTATTGACTATTAGTCTATTATTGACTATTAACAAACGCCGTATATATAACATTTGAAATTTAACGCTAAAAATTCCGCAGAACTATCCACAATCAATATTTCCGAATAAAAGTAAAACTTCCAAGTTTCTGAAAATTTGTAAATTATAATTGCAGTAAGAGAAAGTTGTATAAGTGTTTCACACCGGGTTTTTTTTTTTTTGTGCAGTTTGATGGGCTGAGATTTTTCGTCGTCATTGCGTCGTAACGCTCACCTCTCCTTACCCTCCTTAGATCTGATTTTCTTAGGCCAACTGTCCCTCTTCATTCCATTTGAATGTGATAACAATTAACGCCCGGACTCCTTTCCGTAAGCCCATTTCTGTCGCTTGTAGCATCTTCCTATTTTATTGATTTGTATCCATTATTTCTGCTCCAATAAAATGGTACATTCTTGATTGATATATTCTTTTCTTTGTTGTATTTCTTATCTTTTCTTATCTACCTCCCCTTTGACGTCTAAAGGAATATATTGGTGAATGAGTTTCAATTTTGTTATCACCATTCACACTAAATCTGGATTCAATTGTTCTATCAGCAGCTGCAGCAAATGCCAACTTTGAGTTTCCAAGCGCACGTAAACTATACATTGCCACAACTCTTGCATAAGAGCGAGTGCTGGGACGTTGCTATTGCCAACGAACAGATATTTTGATTATGCGAACCAATCACCATTAAATTCACCACAAAAAAAAAGGATTCAATAGTTCCATTAGCAACTGCAGCAACGCCACCTTTGACACTCCAACTACCCATTATTGCCCTTGTCACGTTGTAGTGGTGAGTGAGCTACAACTTTGACAGTGAATCTCCTACCTAGAACTGCAGCGCTGTAATTTATTGGTAGCCCGTTTATTTTTGTAATATTATGCAAACGTTGTGGTTTTTTCAAAGCCTAAAATGAATGAACACTTAAAAAATGTCAATAATGGAAGAAATCAACCAACTAACAGACAAAATTCGCAATTTTGTTTAGACAGAGATGCCAATACAAGTCACTCAAAGTTTCTATCAACAAAAGTAAATGAACAATCTTCTATAATACTAATAGATTGGGAGCACGCTAAGTGCTATAACGGAGTAAAACTTACAATTAGAAGAACTGTTTTTGCAAAAAAAAATAAACTGGTGTGCACGACTTGGTTGGGTGGACCAACAGTTTCCCATTGTAGGCCGTGAGTTCCTACCCTCCTGACTGACACACCATATAATTACAACGGTCTCTCAATGATCGAATCCCAATAGACAGCAGGACAGCATAACTATCGGGTCATGACTGCCGGCTCCACGGCCAGAACGATAATCATTGTTAAAGCAGAGATAACCAAGAGACCTTGGCCACCTAGCTCTAGTACAAAATAAAACAAAATACTTCGTTCAGAAACTTATTTAAGTAAACGATGCAACTTTAGCCCATTGAACCATTATCTTTAAATAGTTTTCTGTTGAAGAAATAAAAAGTTTTAAAATGTTTTCAAATCGTCAGCCCTTAAAATTATAATGAGGTGTTTATAAATTGGCATTTATACATCTGGCCATGGCTGTATAAACATCTCATTAAAAAGTTTCTACATTTTGAAAAATATTCTCTCCAGGATTTGAGGTCCTACAGTACAGACTGAGTACAAACAATACAAATATTGCTCTCTCTTAGTGCCACGCCTCTCTCTAAATATCTTTTCAAGTCCGATAAATTATTGGTGTAACATTTTTAACATACCAAATACTAGATATCCTCATGTGATTAAAAACGTTTATGAACAGTATTCCAATTTTGAAGAATATAATTGGTATTCGCAAGTGTCCAGGCACTTATTAGGCATTGATACAAATAGTATTAGCAGTTTTACTGATTTAAATCGAGTAGAAATGGTAATTATTGAAAAATTAATAAACAATTTCACTGTGTTAACATAGAAAAATGTACTCATTCAAATCACAATTCATTTTTAAGCATGTTTAATAAACAAATTGCTCGACATAATCGCAGTACTTTCTCTTATCACCACCAAGGAACAGTAATATTTAGCAAAGTTGTTCTTCCAGTCCGGCGCTTTTGCCCGAAAACATCGTATCAGATGCGGTTTGTGGTACCTAAACAGAACATAAAGTTTGAGCTTACTGCGATTTTTCATTTTTGAGAAATTTTGTTTACACATTCACATACACACAAATATAGGCAGTTACAAACAAATTCATACGATCAGAATACCGTCTCTTACAGAAAATCAATTCTACGGTGTAATAAGGAAATAATTTGGAATTGAATCTTGAATTTAAATAAACACGTGACTTTCTACGATGTGAAAAATGATTCCAAAGTTCACCGATCTTTTAATTTAAACTCTTAAAATTACCTAATGGTTTATAACAGAATGCATAGATTGCATAAAGCAGCTGCAAAAGTGAATATACTTTATCATTTTAACTAATGAAGTAATTTACATGTATATACGTTTATTCATATTTATTTGTAATTATTTCCATATATAAACTGAAATAATTTGTTTTCAGATTAATAACTAATATTGTTTGTATATCTTAATTATATATTTATAACTTAATTATATTACATTAATTTAATATAAATATTAACCAGGTAAAAGAGTATATTTTTGATACAAAAGTAAAATCTTTAACATGTAATGCATTCAAAATTTATACTTTTCAATACTTACAGCCGTGTATTGCGTGTTACATAATGGGCGTAATCTGGAAAAAAAATAAATCGTTATAATTGATGGGAGACAGAACGAACCATTTCTCACTATATTAAATTAAATTTATCGTTACGATCGCTTACAAGGTAGACTGTCTTATTTATTATCGATTTTGAAGTCGCTGTGGGCATCCCAGGCTAAAACACGAACAGCACTTATCTGTTCAACAACACTCAGATAATACACAGCCCCCAGCGATAGTTGATATGTGCAGCTACTTGTATTTAGTGCCCACGGGCCAAATCTAGCTCACCACATCTTCCACTTAAACGTGTCTACACTTTTATGGATGACTAAGTTCACTGGGACACACGCGTCTAAGTTTTATATATTTTCTTTTTGTTTAGGCGCATCACCATTTATGTCATTGGCAGCCGGAGCTTTCTCAGTGCACTCCCGGCCTCCGGGCAGTGTTCTCTCATTACAAACAATGCCCATCATTGGTGAGAGGAGCTACAGAGGTTCCTACAGTTAGGAAAACTAAGGTCAGCACTGCTGAATTCGGGACCACCGCACTAGGTCTGCAATTATTACAATCCTAATTGATAAATTTCCTTCACACTAATTTGGACTATACCTGAAGTTGGCCATAGTTAGGGGCGTCAAGAGCAAGCGGTTTGCATTTCCCGGCCACGAGGAAAACTTTTTAACCGCGCCTCCAATTAAATTTATATTAAAATATATTATTTAAAATGTGAACTTTTTATACGGGGTATTAATTTAGGCTATCTCATTTTACGCGGTCCGATAAAATATTTTTCTATATCAGAGACATTTTCCGTGGTAGCCTGCTTCATTTTGTGGTCATCCGGTTTGGGAGTTCGCCCATCTTCAGGATGCGTTTTTTCAGACAGTGTGCCAACACAGACATCGTACGAGACTTAGTTTCACACTAACTCTGTACGAGTCTGTGTGGCACACTGGTTGAAAAACGCATCCTGAAGATGGGCGAACGCCCGAAAACCGGTCGATGACCACAAAATGAAGCAGGCTACCACGGAAAAATGTCTCTGATGCTTTCCAGCTCTGCGGAACCAACCACCACAACAAATATTTTTCTATAGTCGTTCATTAAAAGTATTACTTATTACACATCACAGAGGCCCACATTTTTTCACAACTTCTTATACAAATTCTTGTAACATTTCTCCGGAAAAATTCATTTAAGGAGTTTTTGGGATACGGTGGGGGTTATGTTTTCCTCCAAAGAAATATTTGAGTTTATTATACAATTCCAGCATACAAATAATATTAGTTAAAATTAAATGTCACCAAAATTTGGAGGTTGAAGAAAATCAGTTCAGTCTGTGTTGTACTTTTGAAGAGTACGGAGCGAAGTTCACTTAAGCGTTCTTCTCCAACATAGGCTTGTCCTACTTAATTAAAAAGTTTTATTTCAATTTCTTTTTCGTTTTTATTTCGCTTTTCCTTCATTTTCTGATAATTTTCTTTTTTTCTGTTTTTACCTAATAAGAAGTGTTTCAATTTATTCTATTTTTCTGGTTTATTTCGTTTCAAAAGTTTCTTTTTCTTCTTGTTCTGACAACGTAAGAAATGTAAATCATTACTTCATTTACTTATTTAATAGGAAGTGTTTTCTTTCTCGCTTAATTTTTTCTTGTGTATTTTTGGAATTTTTCCGAAAGATAAGCTTTGTTTTCATTTTATTCTGACAACAGTCTAACAAACTATGGGGGATAATGCTGGAGGACAGGTGGGTATACCACCTGACATTTCTATGGATGAGGAGTTAAAAAGTAATGAAAATATAGAAAATTTGAATCAGAAAAGAGAAAAGAAATGGGTTGAAATGTCGTATACGAACGAGGATCCGGGCCCATTCCATATTTTAATCGAAAGCGTTAATAAAGAAAAAGCTGGCATTACTCGTTCACATCCCATGGCGGTGGGGAAACTGATTTTCTTAAATCACCCAGATATATCAGCCAATATCGATAATATTAAAAAACTAGCTATCAATAAAATAAGGGTAGAATTAAATAATGCTGTTTGAGCAAATAAGCTTCTAAATTCTAAAATATTGAAAGAAAAGGAATATATTACTTACATACCGAATTACCTGTTGCAAAGAAAGGGAGTGATTAGAGGGGTAGATACGGAGTTGATTGAGTATGAAATAAGGGAAGTTATAAAAGGTTCAAATGGTAATCAGTTGGAAATTTTAGAATTAAGGAGAATTAAACGTAAAGTAGTGGATGGAGTGACAAACGAGAAAATATTAGTAAGCAATCAGTCGGTTTACTTTAATATTAGAGGGCAAATCTTACCACCAGTCGGTATATACACTATGTATGTTGTCAAGTGCATAAATACATACAGAGTGTGATGCAGTGTACAAAGTGTCTAAGATTTAATCACTTTGAGGATCAATGCCGAGGAAATATCAGGTGTGAAAAATGCGGGGGGGAACACAAAGTTAGTGAGTGCAGCAATGACGTGGCTAAATGTGTGAACTGCGGTAGCAACAGTCACCATGCCACCAATCAGGGGCTATGTCCGAGGTTTAAAAAAGAACGAACAATAAAATAAGTTATGGCAAATAGTAACATTCCCTACAACGAAGCAAGAAATTTTCCTGATAACAACTCGTTCTCTGCCATTGCCAGAAGTGAAGCTCCGAATATATATAATATAAAGGAATTTCCCTCTATAAATAAAACAACGCCACCTCCAAGTAGAGTATTCGCATCCACACCACATACAAAGGAACCACAAAAAGAAACAGAATTCTCTCTTCCCCTCCTACAAGTCCTGTTCAAATAGTTAAAGAATTATTTTGTCAGGAACCTGTCAGTAAGAACATATGAGGTGGGCTAATTAAAAGCAATCCCTATCCTCCACCCCAATAAGCCAAGCACTAGTGTTAACAAAAATTCAGAGAAAATAAATAGTAATAAAGATAATATTTATGAAGCGGTATTCACTATTATCAAGAACATTCAATCCGAAAATATGAAAGAATTAAATGATGAAGTTATAAAAGAAATGATAAAAGAGAGAATAAAGGCATTTTTCCCCGATGTCTGAAGATAGTATATTACTTTAATAAAATTATTTAATTTCATAACTAGATATGTTAATATATTTTATAAACATGTGTAATAGTTTGAGAAATATGATTGGTGTGAACATAGAATTTTATTACATCGTGCATACAGGTTTGAATGATAATGAATATAAGTGTGAATGTAATGTTAATAGATATGATTGGAAATATATGTATGTCAGTGGGTATACAAATTTTAATTGTACATTCCAGGGAAGGGATTAGCTCAGTTGTAGCGCGCTGGACTAGCAACGCGGAGATCACGGGTTCGAATGCGACCCTTAGATTTTCTCTTCCTAGGAGCCCCTACAGCTCACTGCCCGGTGATGGACAGTGTGTATGTAACGGGAGAACACTGTCCAGAGGCCGCAGTGCCCTGAGAACGCTCCGGCTGCAAATGACCACAGATTTGAGGCGCCTTAAATAATTAAAAAAAAAAAATTGTACCGTTTATATAGTATTAATTTATTTATTTGTTATTTATCTGACAATTTATTTGTTAGTCTATTTATTTATAACTTCTTTACGTGAAAATGCACGCTTTAAAATTCATGCAATGGAACGCCAGATCGGTTGTGAATAAGAAAGCGGAATTCGAATCATACATACAACTGAACAATATTAATGTAGTGGCGTTATCAGAAACATGGTATCGCCCGGGGCTAGTTTACACTTACAGGGTACAATACTTCCCGTAATGATAGAGCCGACGGTAGGACAGGAGTCGCAATATTACTAAAAAATTATATCATTTATAAAGAAATTAGACATATATATACTGTACCTAAATTATTACACGTTGGTATAGAACTGAAATTAAATAATAATAATATTTCAATTTATAATTGTCCTACTAATAATATATCTGTCAACGACTGGCAATATTTTTCAAAGTATTCCCAGACAGCCTTAATTTTAGGGGATATAAATGCCACTATTCTGCTTTCGGCTCTAGCTGGACATATGGAAAAGGAAGAATCTGATTGAAGCTGCACACGAAGCAATTATATTTTTCTAAATGACGGCTCCCCGACATTGGTAATAATATGGCGAGTAGTTGTAGGTCGGCTATAGATATCAGTTTCGTATCTAGTGACGTTGCCCAAATGTTTGAATGGTGCCATTCAAATGATATTTGGATGGTACAGAGTGGGTAGACTTGACCTTTAAGTTCGGATATTTACCTGTTATTATAAAAGCTAACTCTCTCACTTGTCATAGTCAGATATATATAATTTTAGAACGTGGAACACAAAAAGAGCAAATTGGGACAAATTCGAACAATTTAGGGTGAAAATGATAGTTTAATAAATGAAAAGTCTAAATATAATAATTTATCGATAATTATATAAAATTTTGTACCCAAATTTAATAAAAATATAATTAAAAAACTAGCAATACCTGGTGGAACCTAGAATGCCAGAAAGCTACTACTGAAAGAAAATTAGCTTTTTCAATTACAAAAGTCATTCTAATTGTAACAAACTTTATAGAATATAAAAAGAAAGTTGCTGTCGCCAAAAGAGTGATTAAAGGAGCTAAGGAAAGGCCATGGTTTGAAAATTTTGCAATAATCTAATAAAAATACTCTTTAAAAACTATCTGGAATCAAATTCAAAAACTAAAAAACCGAAAGGTAGAGAACCGTTAAAGACGAATGGAAATGAATTTCTAAGAAAACTAGCTCCAGATTTCGTTTCCCCACCCGTAAGATTAACCAGCAATAGTGCACGAACATTTCCTAACAGATATTTCTCACTAGAGAACTCTTAAATGTATTAAAACCAATACAACACATCTCCGGGTAAGATCAAATAGTCTACCCATCATTAATAGTACGTGACTGTGGTCTAAAAACTATTATATGTTTAATGATTTCATGAAGACTAAAATGTGTCCAGACGATTGGAGAGAATACGTTGTTGTCCCGATTCTGAAAAAAAGATAAACAACCTAATAGATGCGATCCTCTTTCTCTTAAAACTTATGAAAGACTAATTAAAAAATCGTTTAGAATGGTGGTTAGAAAAAAATGACAAATTGCCAACTTCACAGTATGGCTTCCGCAAGGGGAAATCAACCGCACATAGCATTACAAAACTTGTTACAGATATACAAATAGGCTTTACAACTGGTAAATCGACATTAGCTATGTTTTTGGATATTGAAGGGGCATATGTATTGAAGGGTGATACATTATTAGTCAATAAAATGCGATAAATAGATACCCTACCTAAACTCATAAATTGTATTATAAACATTTATTCAGAACGGGTTATTTATTTGAAGGTCGGTGGTTCCTTATCAGGACCACTGACTTCGAGAAATGGTATCCCGCAAGGAGGAATTTCAAGTTCGCTTCTTTATACAATTTACACATCGAACGCAGAAAATACACTTCCATCTGGAGTTAATATTTTACAATATGCGGATGATATATGCTTATATACAACATCCAGTGATTTAGAAACCTGTTCGGAAAAAATAAATGAAACTATGCTGAATTTAAATAAATGGTGTTTGGAAAATGGTTTGACCATATCAAACGAAAAATCAAAAGTGTGCGTCTTTTCTCGGAAAAGAAATCTACCTGTAGGAAACGACATAGAACTTGGGAACAAACTATATCGTGTATTGCAAGAAGTAAAATTCCTAGGCGTTTACTTGGATAAGAAACTAATGTGGAAAAGTCACATTGATTATATCAAAACAAAAACTGAGAAATATATTAATATCGTCCGAATGGTTACTACCATAACTGGGGAGCAGATCCAAACATCTCCTTAATAAAATAGCGGCATTTGACTCAGAATTTTACTTTAAATATAGATTACCTGTAATAGATACGGAGGTGGAAAGTGACGGATCAAAAGAATCGTTAAGTTATGTATAGAAACAAGAAGTCTTGAAAAAATGGCCCGTTACATATCTAATTTATACAGATGGCTCCAAGCTAAACAGTAAATGAGGCTGCAGTTACTTCGATCCCCAATTGAATATAACTAAACTAATAAAACTTCCTGATTGTTGAATGTTAGAAGCTCTAAATCACCTTCACTCCACTGATGTAAAGGATGCTTGTATTAAGCGGATAGCAGAAGCGCCTTATTGAAATCAAAAAATTATAAGATAAATTCTACTGTTAGTCATATTGAAAAAATATTATGGACCAGTGGTACAACTTGCGGAATAAGGGTACTATAATTAGGTTTGTGTGGATAAGGGCTCATATAGGTATACCAGGAAATGAAAGGGCGGATTACTATGCCAAGAAGGCAACTGCAATAGGAGAAGAAATAGACATTAAGGTGCCGTTCAGAGATGTTTTTTCCCAGATAAAAACAGATCAGATTAAACTATGGCAGAAAACGTATTGTGAAGGAGAAAAAGGTAAATTTTATAAATCTGTAAACCCTACCTTAAATAAGAAACCATGTTTCCACTCTACAACAGTATCCAAACGATTTTGCCGCATTATATGCCGACTAAGAGTTAACCATGGAATTTGTAAGGAGTATCTGCATAAGATTGGTGTGGAAAATTCTTCAATATGTACAGTGTGTAATGAAAAAGAAAGTCTAGAACGTATAATTATGACAGGCCCCAAATATAAACCTATTAGAGAAGTTTTATTTAAAAACATAATTACAAAATTACAAACCCCTTTAACTATAAAACACTTCTTGCGGAAGCCAATCTACAAGTATACAGTGAAATTGTCATTAATACATCAATGATATAAAAATTAAAATTTAGTTCGTGAAGTATACATCAGGAAGAGATTATGAAATTTAGTTTTTAATTTAGGTCTAGGTTCAAGGGGTGCGAGGAATAGCGAGTACTCCACCCCACAGTGTGCGCGAGAATATGAATGATAGTTTAGTAGTTATAGTGTGGATGCAAATATAGGTGTGCATGCATTTATTAGCGAGAGCGAGATAGGTAGGTTAGAGTATGGGAGTCTAGAGTGAACGAGATATGTAAATAGTTGTATATAATTTTAAATTAGTATTAGGTTTAGCGGGATGGAGAAATATCGAGTACTCCATCCCATATAAGCATATCGTGAACACTCACTATAAAACTAGTGGCATATATTTATGATGTATACTTTGGTATGTGAGGTCGGTAATTGATCATATATGAAGCGTGAATAAAATAGATCATAATCGGAATACGTAATATGTCTTGGCCCTAAAGAATTAAATGTACTGCATGGCTATAGCTGAAATTGCTAAAGCCAAAAATAAGAAAAAAAAAATCAATTGACCGGAAGTGCGTTTTTCTGAAAGTTTTCTGCGTTTTTATCCATCAAATCACCTGTGGATTTCAGCAAAATTATTTTACTAACGATGGATATATAGACTTATCCACTAATGTTTGAAATTTTTTCCGAAGAAAGTTCATTTGAAGATGTATGGGGGAGGGAATGGTTAAGCTATCCTCAAAAAAGTGATTTTATTAAACTTATATTTTCCCATTCATATAAAACTGAAGATTTAGTAAAAATGATAAGTTTGAAGAAAATTAGTCAGTAATAACTATGTAGATTGCAATTAGAAAAATTTGTATTGTTTTACACCAGATTTTTTTTACTGATGTTTTGAATTTCTTTACAAAAACTATTTCTCACAATTTGGAGTGCCAGGAACTTAGGATACCTAATGTCTGGAAATTCTAAACATTTTAGTAAATAATAATAAAATAATTTCAAAGTGTACAAATTTAATAAAACTAATGAGAATTTCTCTAAATTCCTAGGGAAAATTACTAGAATTGTGTTGTTTAAATTACAAAATTAAAAGCAGTGCATTCTAGATAGCAATTAATTATATAATTTCTTTGTGTAAAACTAAGAGTGGTTTTAAGATCAGAGCTTCTTTGCATGGAGGTTGTGGTTGAGATTTGTGGTTTAGAGATGAAACTGTTGGAGGGTGTGGTAAAGCTTTGGATGGATGATGTTGAACTATAAGTGTCTCTTGTTTGGGGCTTAGATATGAATGTTAATGTCTCGTCTAATAAAAATGATAATACTCCTTTGGGAAGGAGTAAATCAGAAGGCAGTACAATGGCTTGTAGTCCTGGAGCTGCACTTAGCAAAAGGCCAGAGCGTTCCGGGAGAGGGTATAAGTGAGATAGAAAACTAGAAGGAGATAGCTGGCTGTCTGAGTTGCCGTCAGCTTTCGAGGTATTTATTCCTTCCTTTCAGGAAGCGGCGCACTTAGGAACGCTTGCCTCCCACCAGCGGGTCCTTCAACCGTCGTGTATAGCCCGGAGTTGGATTTACATCTAAACCACTCTTCCCTCTGTTGCCACGCCATCACCACTTTTGCCCTTTAACCTCCTACCATTGCTGGTTTAGTTCTGTCTCTCTTACTCTTGCTACTCGGACGCTCTATGCTTGGCCTTTCTCTACTCCTTTCCACAACCAACAAACCCGCCACTTCATCACCTCTTGCTACTGCTATGCTCTCAATTATCCACCTAATTGTTGGCAGTGTAAATCCACATTCCCTTACTACTAGCTTCTAAGGAAGCAGAACAGCCTACCCCGATTTATTTCTTTGGTCAGGAAAGAAGAGTTGGAGGTCTGCCTCCAGCAACTTTGGCTGCTATAAACGGTTAGCATCCCTTTGTTGTATCACCATTAAACATGAAATGGATAGAGTCAAATTTTACAAATGTTAATTATTACATAAGTTTGAGTTCATTACTTAGTTCAAATGTGAAAACATAACACCCTATTTAACTATCGTATAAAATAGAGCCAACATTTTTCAATCTTCGCAGCATTATTGTTATATTTTATTCTCTAAAATGATCAGTGAAGGGCATTTAATTTATTTTTTTTAATTTATTTAGCTGAATTATTTTTTCTCCTCCTAAAAGTGTATTGTAATAAATTCGTGTCTGAACATCTAATTGAATTTTCACAGAACATTCGTATTTTGATGGATCCACTATTCTCGTGTGAAACACTCGCATGACATTGTTTTACTGCTGTTAATACATTTATATATAAAATGATAACATTAAACTTCAAGTTTTACTCATTTGTCCTAACAAAATATCACTATATTGCCTATCACTATATTGCCTATCACTATGGGGGAAGGGACAAGTGACAGTAAAAGTGATTACATTGCCGATTCCTTAGAAACCCATTAAAAACAATTTTTCCACTAAAATGTTACAAATAATGTTCTATAAAACTTAAAGGAAATCGTTATGTTATACTCGTTTTCGAGATAATTCCAAAAAAACTCAGACACATGTTTTTTTAAAATGGCACTTCTGGCTAGTTGATGGATTTTACCTTCGCTAAAAACTTCCTCACAGTCTTCGCTAAAAACTTCCTCATAGTCAAGGAACCTCAAAAATATTTCCTCAAACATAAAAACTCACTTTCGAATATTTGACACGGTTGCAATACTTTCTTTACCAGAAGTAAGAGAAAGGAAAAATTTAGAATGTCTTTTTCAAAGGAATTTTCCTTGCCTAAGTATCGAATAACATCCAATTTTTACTTTCTCGCTGCTGTACGAGCAAGTAATTACTGTGATATTTCAAATTTTCAAAATTGAGTTTGTTTCGAGACCTCCTGAATATGGGTATGTGTCTGTGCGAATTATGTGTCTGAACAAAATGTCTCGAAAACAAAATTACCAGGAAACAGAAACTTGATATTCCGTTTAGATGTCATCATCACATCCAAAGTTTCGATGGAAATTCATCAATCGTAAGTGCAACTTCAATTTTTTTTCAGTTTTTCGCGATTTTACCAGCTGCAATGATTTTCTTTAAATTTAGTATACATACAATCCAGTATAAACCTCCTAGTTTAAGTGGTGGTCGAATGAGGCTCAGACTTCCTCTTTGTTAATCTATTACAAACATAGATCTGTTATTTTTATTTGAAAATTTTTCCTAGGAAAAAAGATTTTCAGGGCGTTCCGGGGGAAAAGGTAGCCACAGGCGTGAACGTGATACTTCAGAATATTGTACGGAACCAAAATATATATAATTCAGACGAGAATTTAGTTTTGTTAAATAAATGCCAAATTTGAAGCATTTAAAACATTCGTAAAGTCGCACATAACTGGACAAAGTTCTCACAAAAAAAATTGTTTACTTGGCAAAATCAATAACCCGCATTAAATGTTTGGTTATTTAACTGACGTTAAGGTGCTAGTAAGGAGATTTCGCTTGGATAGTCTCATAATTTGATGAAACATCAAAGCGGTCAAGAGCAAAATCATTAGGGCATTACGGTCAATTCACTTTGATAACTGAACACACACAAACACACATACACAAATTTACAAAAGCAGGCACAAACGTCCACTTGACAAATCGATTGAACTGGTTGATAATCAAATGATGTTTAGTGATTCAAATAATCATATTTATGATTGATCAGTTTGAATTTCTAAACTAATGTTTAATTGAAGAATGTTTAGTAACAATAATTGTACAAAGTTATTTAATTTAATCAAGTATAGCATGTGGGAACGTAAACTGGCAACTGTTATTTTAAATTAACTGACAGTATTGTAGATATTAATACTGCAGGTCGGTCTTAGAAAATAAAAATAAAAAATTTGTTAGAAGATTATTCTTGTTGGCCGTTAGTTGTAATATGAAAACAAAAATTAGGTGGCTTCTCGACAATGGGATGGTTAAAAAAAAAAAAAAAAAAAAAAAAAAAAAAAAAAGTAAATTTTTTTTTGTTAATAATTGGACAGGTGAGTTTCGAACAAACTTTGTTGTTTAACCAAATAACATGGGAGATTACAGTTAGTAATGCTAAGTCTGTAATCCTTATCAGTTTGTCGAAACGTCGAACTGTCAATTATTAAAAAACAATTACAAAATTTATATTTTGGTTTTGTTTTTTTACCATCAATTGGTCGAGAAGCCAACTAATTTTTGTTTTCATAAAAAATTTGTTATGGAACATCACACCATAAAAGTAGCTCATTGCATAATGAACGAAACGTCGGCTTTTAGCAAACGACTGACGCGGTCTCAACCCGGAAACTCAAGTGTTCTTCAAATCACGCGATTTTCTCTTACTCCTTTTAATACATTTATACTCGTACATAAAATGATCAATTTTCTTTGAAATTCATATGTTAGTCACCTGTCCTAACATAAATATAGTGAGAGAACAAGTATCTACCCAGACAGGTAGTGGAATAGCTTACATTGTACTCCAGAAGAGACTTCCATTAAACTTGAAGCAATCCCATATAACATTTGAAATTTTTCAACTTACTGTATAAACTAAATATATCCATAAATTATAAATAAAAATTTTCATTAACTGATATTCTCTTTCTTCTATAAAATTGGTTGGTATAAAATTTTTAGACACATAAATATTGTAAATCTCTTCCATTATACCATTATATATATTATTTAATTGTTTCCTGAAACCCAGCTGATATGGGAGAAGTTTTTTGTATTCTTCCAGCCACCAGTTTAACCTTAGCTTTATCATTCTTTCATATGTTTTGCACACACATGAAGATAGAGCAATTGGCCGGTAAGATAAGAATGAATTGGGATCTTTTCCCGATTTAAGGATCGGGATTATTACGAACGTTCTCCAACCCTCCATTATTGAACCACTGTCCCATAACTCATTTAAGATTTTTAATAAAACTTTTAGGGCTGATTGCGGCAGATTCCATAGCATTGGATAATGAATCTTATCCCACCCAGGTGATGTATTTGTTCCCTTCTTTATCGCATACGTTACTTCCCATAACTGAAATGGTCGATTTACCAAATCGTCCTTAATGCCAATATCCGATGTCAATAAATCCACTCGCATAGTCTGGAGTTAATGCTTTATAAAAGTCCTCTACCCAGACCGCAGTGCTAGTCCTAACCTGTGCTGTGTAACCTTTATTCAGAGTTCGTATTTTACTCCGAATTGTGTTTAGGACGAGTTCCGATCCAGACTGTTACACATTTCGTACCATTTATACCTTTTCTTTAGTCTATAGGTACGGCGGTATACAGCTAATTTCCGCTTTAGGTCGACAAACTTGTGCAAAGTTGGAGAGTTTTTATAATTTTGCCAGGCCATTTGCGAATTCTGTTTCACTCGATTACATTCTTCATCATAGTAAAAATATTTTAATAATGACAAAGAAGTTGTCGAAACGTCAATAATTTAAACAAATAAATTAAAGGCTACAAATTTTTGGATATTTCTCAACTAACACTTATATAAGCAAAATCAGCCTATAAACTAAAACTATATAATAAGATTTTTTTTATTTTTAGTAAATAAAGGTATATTGATACAGATCTTATGTAATAGTTGTTAATAATATTGTAATAATGAGAAGATTACTGTGAAAGCCACTTTGTACAGGACAGTTGAATTAGAAGCAAGCAGAGCTAGAGTTACCATCAATTGGATACTTTGGTGTTAGAAGTCAACGCTCACCTTCCCCGTTCGCAAACTAATTTTTGGACCGTTGGTCACGTCATGTTTTCTAGAAGGGAAAAGGGTAGAAAAAGGTTGATTAGAGCGGGACAAGTGGTAGGTAACGTTACAACGAAGAGGGGATAATATAGAGACTGACAGACAGACGGAGGTATTTGAGTGCGTAGAAAGAGAGGCGAGTTGTAATGGGGTAAGACGAGGCGGAATTAGCAATCAGGAGCCGATTGTAGCCTCTCTTAGCCTTGGGGCTACTTTTGATCTAGCAATCAACAGTGATTACCGAGTCAACATGCCTTCTCAAAGCCGGACAACCCTTTAAAATAAATCCACCCATTCCAGCCTGTAGTATCTCTTTCTATCTTCCAAACGACAACAGCCCCTACCTTCTCCATTTTGTAATCTCTTTGCTAATACCTTTATCGTTATAAAATATAATCTTTATAGCAAATTAGTAAGCTTATATCTTATTTATAAATTGCTAATATTAAGGTAGTGCCACGAATCTTGTTTAGGAAAAAAATTAAAAAATTTAAAAAAAAGTTTTCAAGCTATGAAAGTAAGTATTCTAATCGTTTCATAATTTTTCCATATGAAATTGGCTTTCATTGGAAATACGAATGTCATTCAATAAATAAGAATGAGTTTTAATGTGATATATTGAGAGAATCTCACAATTTACCTATTTTTCGACAATCCCTTAAAATTTGTCATTATTAGATTTGTCTCATAGTTTTTATATGCCAACAGCAAATAATTCTTTGCCCGCTAGTATGAGCCAGTTTAGCACATTTTCGTTATCACATCTTGCCTAATTTGAAACTGTGTAATGTAATCACAGTTCTTCTAGATGTCTGGGTAAGTACTGCCTCTCACTATCATCATATTTATTGTTAGGACAAACGAGTAATATTTGAAGTTTAAAGAAAATCTGTCACATTGTATATAATTGTATTAACAAGAGTAAGAGAAGGTCTGAGTGTTTCACAACAGATTTTTCGCACTTAAGGGAAAATAGTATTTCTTGGGAAAACTCCATTTTGATAACTTGACATGATCACAACACTTCATCTTACTGCTGTAAGAGAAAATATATTACTCCTTTCTCATATAAAAAAAACTATATAAATAACTAAAATAGCACTATTTTATAGCTCCTCTTCTCATATTTTCATGAACCCCCTAGTGTGAATTCATATATACTATCCGATAGCACATGTAAGAAAGTTATCGACTCATGTTTCCTCCAGTTGGATACGAAGTCACCAAATCAAGACTTATATAAATGGACGCTAGAAATATTGCATTCCATGAGAGAGAAAGCAAGTCCGAAGGGAGGAATAAGGAAAGCAGTAGGAATTCACTGTCTGCCAACTTGTCAGCCATCTTGATAGCGCCCGCACCATATCTCTTATAGCACCCATTTTTTTAAATTGCTATTGCTTTATAGAGATAAGCATTTTTTTTATTCCCTATTCTTATTGTCCAATATACAGAACAAGAGTAAATAAAATTATATAAAATAAGTATACCATAAAAAAAAAAATACTGATAACAGAATTGACGATTAAGTTACCAAGGAAAGCAAGAAAGGGAAAAATACTGACAGACAGATAATACACAACATGTTACAATATGCTGATTAACAAATTTTTAATAATATCGATGCGATAGCCTTCAATATTCCTTTTTTCTTTTTTATGTAATCATCTTTTTACTTTCCCCTGCTGCTCGTAAGAGGAAGAACTGTGAACGTGTCAAATTTTAGAAATTGAGTTTTCACCGGAAATACTTATTAGTAGTCATCTGAGTGCGTAAAAATATTTTTAGTGAATGGTCTATTTTTAATAGAATATCTCAAAAATGAAAAATCGCAATAAGCTCAAACTTAGTATTCAGATTAGGTACTACCACCGCATCAGACACGAAGATTTCGGGCATAATACATCAACCGGTAGTGCAACTTTACTAAATGATTTTTTTTTTTTTTTCAGTTTTTCGCGATTTTCTCTAAAATGGCTGCAAGGATTTGTTTCAAACTTACTATACTACCTGAAATATCACGTTTTTAAATAAAAACGGCTCGAAAACGGCTACAACGGTTTTCATTAATCTTCTATAATTTTTATTTAAAAATTTTTTCCCAAAAAAAGTGATTTTAAGGGGTTCTGCGGAACTTCTATTAAACAATCCTATTAAAGCTCTTCTGGACTACAATTTAACTACATTGAAATGATTACCTTAGCCAAGGGTGCCTAAATTTCAGAACTAACCTAATAATTAGTGGCACAATAGACCCATGGGGGTCGCACTGGTCCTAGGCTTGGTAGCCATCCTTCCACACAATCTAAACTTACCTATTATTATTATTATTCGCGAAAGGGGAGGGCAAAACCCTACCCTATCCAAAGCCCCCCA